>JAYMFT010421000.1:0-32716 GCA_038088735.1 Panulirus argus
ATATATATATATATATATATATATATATATATATATATATATATATAATGTATGCCCTTGATTTAAACCAGACGTTATTAGTTTCCATGTCTTCTTCAGCACACAGTTATACAAACTTCTTCCCACTTTTCTTTACGCCAGGTACTCTATACCCCCGAATTGTGCCCTCATTTGCTGCGTAACCCCCCTTTTACATTGAAATCCCCTTGCACCAAGATTCGATCTCTTGCAAAGCGGTAGAGTAGATGAAGCAAGGGTATTGAAAAGGAGCGGAAGGTAGTAAAGCTAAGAGTGCCTTCATGTGTGCGTGAAGTGTGTAGCTTATGGAATGTGAGTGGGACATACGAATGAGTGGGCTGAGGGATTAGAATTACTACTGAAAAGGAATAAAGATATTTAGACAGTATCGGCAGGGGAGGAGTATGAATTATTAGGAGGAGTGCAAGAGAATTTTTTTTTTCATACATATTCGCATGTATGAGGTGAAAAATTGGGCAGATGAGAGACGGTGAGATTCATAAGATGCTTGGGAACGAGGTGAATAGCATGATAAAGAGAATTAAATACGAATGATACTAAGTGGAGTATATTGGGAAGTGGTAAATGGAGGAATTTTATATTATGTATCATGTTATGTCTCATGTAACTTTACATTAACGTTGATATTTAATGTACGAGTATTGCGCTCCTCGTTTCTCTTTTGTTTTGAAAGACGATCGTCATGCGCCCTGCCGGCTGAAGTTATAAGATTTTGTTTGTAAACGGGGGACGTGTTTCGCTAATCTTATTCGTTTATCATGATTAGTTGTGTATAAACATAGTGTCACCTCTTCACTAGCGTCTGTGTTTCACCATTCGTACATGGTGCAGTGATAATGATCTAAGGTGTGGTGTAAATAAGACTGACACGGTGACACAAAACTACCAGCTACCGTAAGACGCCGTAACTGCCCCGTGGTGCCCATCTCCACGCGCTGCCGGCCAGCATTGCCATCCTACCCAGGTATATATCGCTGTTATTGTATCATACCCTGGGTGACACTTTGCCCCTGACCACCTCAGGGCCCCGTGTTGTTAACGTGTCTTTCCGACGAAGTTAATCATTGTGTCCACAGCCAACGTTGCCATGGCCTGGAATCCACGGGTGAGTTCAGAGGAGACTAGGGAGGCAGATGTCACTGGCACGACAGCGCGAGAGATTAACAGCCATCATAGGAGTCCAGCACCATCTCGCCGCTCAACAGCTCCTTCAGGAGCATCAGCATTTTCAAGACATGATACAACAGGAACTGGCCCATTTCTCACAGCGCAGAGCATCTCTTCCTGGATTGCATTTTCATTGGCCTAACTCGGCCTGTACCTAAAGAGTATGGTATTAAGCACTGTAGGTACCATTCGTATGTAACCAAAGTGTGTTGAGCATAATCTTCATGTATCTGAAAAATAAACAGATTCTTTAGGCTGCCAGCCTTATTTCATGGCTACTTTTCTTTCTAAGTGACTGTCACAATTTTTAGAGAAGCATGGAAATATTGAAATTGAAATACCTATCCTTTGACATAAAGTCATTGTGCTGCAAGGAAGTACTTTTTTCAATTGAAAGTTAATAGTGAAAGTACGATATAGGTTTGTAATTTCTCTAAAATACTCATATTTTGCACTGCAGGTAAGCAGTACGTGCAGTGATGTCAACTTCACCAAACCCAACAAAGATAACCCAGCACTACTGGATCACTCTGAGGTAAGGCAACACAGCTCCCTTTTTTTTTTTGTGTGTGTGTGTGTGTTTAATGTTCCAGCCATAGACAGTAGGCCTCTTTGAATCATGACCTTAAATGATATATATTGTTGTGGATGGGGGCACTTAAGAGATAGAAAAGTAGAAAAGAAGAAAAGTCTAATGGCTGTGGAGGGAAGTTAAAAAACTGCTTTTAAAAAGGGTCAGTTTGTAGTTATTAAGTAAGAGTTGGAATAGACCCTGTCATCACAACAAATCATTCTTGAATTGGCAGTAGCTGCACAAGAATCACCTGACATAGCAGCTTGTCGAGCTTTAGTTGGTTCAGTAATGGTTAGGGCACACAATCAGCAATTTTTTTCTTGGAAGCAGAGGCTAAAGTGATATCTTTTGAAAAGGAAGAGAGAACCAAATCATCAGCATAGGGTAAACAGGTCTAGTTTTAATGTCATATTATGAGAGGGCATAGGTTTGATTACTTTTGACTTGACTTTCTCAGGATAAGGGGTGAGTTCTCTATACAAGGATAAATTATCCAGTTTACTGTAATTATAATTTTATCAAGTTTTCAGGAGAGAAGGGTTTTTGACAGAAGAGGATTGGCAGAATGTGTGGCTAGTGCTAATATGGGGGAGAAAGGTGAATTACAAAGAGGTACAAGTTTGGTGAGTGTCCTTACAGTTTAAAAAGTATCTTTCAGGATGAGTCTCGTGAAAGTCTAAATCAACAAGTACAACTCCTGTTGCCTCAGTAAGGTTGGAAAGCTTGCTTGGGAGGTACATTTCTTAATTATTGTGATAGCACCTCTTTACAGTAATAACCACTGAAATGTAAAATAAGTATGTTGCAGTATACCTGTAGGAAGACAATATATTCACCATTGCATACAATTTTTTTGCAGACAGATAAATATAGTATCGATGTCAGGAAGTGAGATAATGTTTATAGTATATGAATATCAGATACATTTGTAATAGTTTCTATGTTAGCTGAGACGGCACGGGCAGCTAAGGCCCTAATCAAGGCCATCCCATTAACGCTATATATATATATATACTTTTGTAATCTAGTTGTAGCATGCCTCAGATCCTCAAACATTACATGAAACTTTCCTTTTTCTATGTATTGGAAACATTATTCATGCTTCAAAATATATAATAAGCTGCCTACTTTGCTGTTGGCATGTATGAGAAGTGGCTACTCCTACTCTTGGATATATCATGGTCAGTATTTGCAGATTCTCAGGTATAGAATATGTTACTTTTTACAGTTTAGCTATGTGTATGGTAAACTGTCAGAGTTGATATTATTACTTTCAGTATATTATGATCTTGTCATTCATCATAGAAAAGTCACAGTATGTGCATCGAGCTATTGTTGTCAGGGATTGGTCACACCAAATATTGATATAATAAAAGTGTTTGCCCAGTATTATTTACCCTACAATACATGATTAAATATACTCCTATATCCAAAAATTTATGATTCACGAATAATAAGATTGGCCTTTGTCAACATGTTATTTCTTATTTTCAGTGCAACAAAAATACATCCAGTGTGAATTGTTTGGCACCCATGCTCAACTTTTTTTTTTCTGTTCCCCGTTTATTCAGTTCATTTATTTCTATTTCATGCCTGTATAATGACCCTGAAACATTTATCATTTGGCTTCACAAGTTGCCATTATCTATCAGGCTTTCTTGTTTTATAACATGAATAAGTTAGAAATGATTACATAATAGTGCTGATGTAATAAGTGTACTTAGCATTCTTAGTGTATGATCATACATGGAAAATCTGTTATTATAGTCCATTGTCTTCATCAGCACTTGATATGACCATTTAAATAACATGCAATTGAAACATGTAACTTTCCCCCCTCTGTTTTCCCCCTTTCTCAATTCTCTATATTTCAATTAGGGCCTGGCCTTGATGTGGACTTTTGTCCGTGACTGTGGGGGGGGAGAGAAGAAGAAGAAGAAGACAGGAAATGGCACCAGTAATCTGTATTTTTTTCTGTTATTTTTTTTTCTATGTTAACTGAGATGGCACGGGCACCTAAGGCCCTAATCAAGGCCATCCCATTAACGCTGTATATATATATATACCCTAGCCTGAGCCAGGTACCCATTTTATCGACCTAACCCTAGGGGTGGATGAACAGCTGGGTTAACTGTGGACCGACTGCCGCAACCAGGATTCGAACCTATGCGCTCGACCCTGGGTGGCCCGTAAATGCGTCACGGTTAGGAACGCTAACCACTACACCTTATTAGAAAAGTAGGGCTACCAATGCTTGGGAAGACCCAACAGCATTTGTGAAAAGCTTTCCATTGTTGTATCATATAGTTTAACACAAAATCGTTAAGTTACTTATATGGTTGTGTGTACCTGGGCAGTTGTTTAGAGGATTGGTGGTGATTGGAAGCATGCATAGAGAATCAGAGTAGGAAGTAACAGTATGGTTTCAGGTATGGTATAGAATGTATGGATCAGGTGTTGGCTTAAAAAAAATATGTGAGAAATATGTAGAGAATTGGAAGGATTTGTGTGTGGCATTTATGGTCTGGAAAAAATATATGACAGGATTGATAAAGACACTGTAGATGATACAAATATAGGATGTGGAAGGAAAGCTATTAGCAATGAGGAGTGTTTATCAAGAGAATAACGTATATGTGCAGGTAGGTAGAGGTAGGTGATTAGTTCTGGATGAAAGTGGGTCTGTGGTAGAGATGTATGATTTCATCATAGCCGTTTAATTTGTTTATGGATGGGGTGGTGAGGGAAGTAAATGCAAGGGTTTGGGAGTGAGGGGATGGGTATAGTCTCAGGAGGGTGAATGGGGCCTGGGAAATGAGTTAGCTGATGTTTGTTGATGATATGTTGCTGGTAGCAGATTCAAATGAGAAACTGCAGAAGCAGGTGTCTGAGTTTGGGAGTGTGTTGGAAAGGAGAAAGTTGAGAGTGAGTATAAATAAAAGCAGGGTTATTAAGTTTGGCAATGCAAAGAGACAGGTTAGTTGAGGTGTGAGTTTGAATGGAGAAAACTAAGAGGAAGTGGACATGGTAGCAGATGGAACCATGGAATTGGAGATAAGTCATAGGGTGGATGAGGGTGTGAAAGTCTTGGGAACTCTGAGGATTTCATGGAAAGAGAGGTCACTATCTAGAAGGATGAAAATGGATGTTTGTGGTTATAATAGTCCCAACAGTGTTGTATGAATGCAAGGCATGGGTTATATATGAAATTGTATGAGTGAATGTGTTGGAAATGAAATGTTTGAGGACAGGATTTGGTGGGAGGAAGGTGGATTTAGTGAATGATGATAGGGAAAAAGAGAGGTATTAAGAAAAGTATGGTTGATTGAGCTTAAGAGGGTGTGCTGAAATGGTTTGGAAATTAGAATAAGTGAGGAAAAGCTGACAAAGAGGATATGTTTGTCGGAAGTGGAGGGGACAAGGAGAAGGGGGAGACCAAATTGAATGGAAGGATGGAGTGGATAAGATTTTGAGTGCTCAGGACCAAAACCTGCTGGAGGGTGAAAGGTATGCACAGGTTAAGAATAAGTTGGAAGTGTAGTGAATGTAGGAATGCAGTCTGAAAGGCATGCACAGGTTAAGAATAAATTGGAAGTGTAGTGAATGTAGGAATGCAGTCATCTGTGAATGAGGTGGTGAAAATGTTTAGAGAGATACTAGTAAAAGTTGTAGAATCAGATACAGGAATGAAAAGGGCAATGCATGGTGGACAGAAGAGATTAGAAATACTGTGGAAGAGAAGAAAGAAGAAAAAGGCATATGGTAGATTGCTCAAAAGGAATGCACCAATGGAAGTTCAGCAAAGGAGGGAAGAATACATATTATGTAAGCTGATAGAGGAAAGCAAAGAAATAGTTGATGAAGATTTTGGAAGAAAGTTAAGTGAAAAGTTTTGGGAAAATAAGAAACTATACTGGAAGGAGGTGAAAAGGGAAAGAGGTGGTTGTAATAGTGGAATTGTTTATGTGAGAAGTAAGGAAGGAGAATTGCTAAATCAAAAGGAGGAGGTGAAAGGAAGATGGAAAGAGTATTTTGAAGAACTGATGCATGTAGGAGAAGGGGAGGCAACAGTTGTTACATACATGAGTGTGGAGGAGGGAAGGAAGAGAATATAAGTGCAGGGGCCTATAACAAACAGAGAGGTAAGAAGGGCAGTGATGAGGCTGAAAGTAGGAAAGGCACCTGGAGTGGATGGGATTACGGCTGAAATGCTGAAGTATGGAGGAGAAAGTGTGAAAGAATGGATGCATCTTGTATGTAATTTAGCAAGGAAACAGAAGGCTATGTCTGAGGATTGGGTGAAAGCTATTTTGTAGCAATTATAGGGGAAAATCTGTTAAGTATACCAGGAAAAGTGTATGCAAGAATATTAATTGCCAGAGTGATGGAATTGACTGAAAGCAGAATAAATGGAGAGCAGGGGAATTTTAGGAAAAGTAGGGGATGTGTGGGTTCGATTTTTGAAGTAAAGATGACGTGGGAAAGTATTTGGTGAAAGGTGAGAAGTTGTATACAGCTTTTATGGATCTGGAATGTTTTGTGGGATGTGTTAAGGATATGTGGTATAGAGGGAAAACTGTTGGACAGTGTAAAAGCCTTTTATAGAGGAGCAAATGGCTGTGTAAAGAGTGGATGGAGAGCTGAGTGAAAGTTTTAGGATACATGTAGGTGTGAGGCAGGGCTGTATGATGTCACCATGGCTTTTTAATGTATATGGATGAAGTGATAAGAGATGAAAGCAAAACTAGGGAAAAGTGGTGCAAAGATGGAGTGTGGCGGTGAGATGTGGTGGCTATTGGCAAGCCGATTTCCAGATGATACTGTGTTGTGTACAGAGAGTAAGAAGGAGTTGCAAAAGGGTGTAAGTGTGTTTTATGATGTATGTAAGTGAAGGAAATTGAAGGTAAATGCAAGCAAAAAATAAATTAATGGTGTTTGAAAGGAAACAGTGAAAGTATAGATTTTGTAAAACCATATAGGGTGAAAGAAGAAAGTACTAAATTGTGCTGTGGGTATTGGGGGAAAAAGACTGGAAGATGAGGAAATTTAAGTATCTGAGACCTGTCTTGGGTAAGTGTAGTGATATGGAAGGAGAGATAAGGGAGAGAGCAGTACAGGGTAGAAGAGTCATGGGGCCCCTTAATAGAATATTGAAGGGTAAAGGTATAAGTATGGAAGTGAAGAGAGGATTAAGGGACAGCATAATCCTCCCAACCCTGACCTATGCACCCAAAACATGGATGTGGAGTGAGGCAGAGAGGTCAAGAATCCAGGCTGTGCAAATGAGCTATTTGAGAAGAGCATGCTGGAATGAAGAAAGAAATGAAAGGGTGTGTGAGAAATGTGGTACTGCAAGGAATGCAAAGGGAGTGAATTGGGGAGTGGTAGAATAGGTGAAACGTAATACTCTGAGGTGGTTTGGGCATATAGAAAGAATGCAAGATGGGGAGTTTACAAGGAGAGTGTATGATAGTACGATTAAAAGGATTGGTGCAAGTGAAGACCACCTGTGATGCGGGCAAATAGATTTTGTGGAGGAATACTGGAGGGAGAGAAACAGAGGAAGAATGCCTGGAGTGGTGTATGCAAGGGAGGCATGTAAGGACAGGGTTAAGTGGAGACTTTTGCTCTGGCCATCCCTTGATGGGAGTTCCTGGAGGGAATAGGCGTCAGAGATATAGATAGATAGACGTGTTGTCAGTGGACTGAACCAGGGCACATGAAGCAGCTGGTGAAACCATGGAAAGGCCAGTTGGGCCTGGGACCTGGTTGTGGATAGAGGGTTGTAGTCTCGGTGCATTACACATGACAACTAGAGAATGGGTGATAGCAAATGGGGCCTTTCTTTTTCTGTTCTTGGTATTACCTTGCAGATGTGGAAAATGGTGAACAAGTATGAAAGAAAAAAGAATCACTGCTTGTCATAGAAAACGACTAAAGGGGTTGGGACTAGAAACCTTTCCCTTCTTGTATTTCAATTTCTTAAAGAGGAAACAGAAGAAGGAGCTAGGCAGTGAGGCTCAGGCTAGGGTGTCTAAATGCATGTGGATGTAACCAAGATGAGAAGAGAGGACAGTTAGGTAGTATGTTTGAGGAAAGAAACCTGGTTGTTCTTGCTCCGAGTGTAACAAAGCTCAAGGGTAAGGGGGAAGAATGGTTTGGAAATGTCTTAAGAGTAAAGGCAGGGGTTGGTGAGATGAAAAGAGCTTAGGAAGGAGTAGCATTACTCCTGAAGCAGGAGTTATGGGATTGTGTGCTAGAATGTAAGGAAGTAAATTCTAGATTGATGTCGGTAAAACTGAAAGTGGATCGCATGAGATGGGTAGTTGTTCGTACTTATACATCAGGCCTTGAGAAGAAAGATCATGAGAGGCAAGTGTTTTGGGAGCAGCTGAGTGAGTGTGTCAGCAGTTTTGATGTGAGAGACCAGGTATTAATGATGGGTGATTTAAATGTGAAGGCAAGTAATGTGGCAGTCAAGGGTATAATTGGGGTCTATGAGGTATTTGGTGTTATAAATGGAAATGGTGAAGAGCTTTCGGAGTTGTATACGAAAAAAAGACTGGTGATAGGGAATACCTGGTTGAAAAAGAGTGATATACACATCTACACATATGTGAATAGGAGAGATGGTCATTGGGCATTATTAGATTACATATTAATTGATAGGTGTTTGAAAGAGAAACATCTGGATCTTTGTGTTGAGATGGGCAGCTGGTGGGATGTCTGATCACTATCTTATTGAGGTGAGGGTGAAGATTTTAGAGGTTTTCAAAAAAAAGAGTAAACAATGTCAGGGAAAAGAGTGTTGAGAGTAAGTGAGCTTGAAAAGGAGACTTGTGCTAGGAAATATCAGGAGAGGTTGAGTGTAGAATGACAAAAGGTGAAAGTAAATGACGTGAGGGGATTGGGAAGGAATGGGAGATATTTAGAGAAGCAGAGATGGCACGTGCCGGAGATGCATGTGGCATGCGAAAGGTGGGAGAAGGGCAGATTAGAAAGGGTAGAGAGTGGTGGGATGAAGAAGTAAAGTTGCTTGCGAGAGATAAGAGAGGCGTTTGGGCAGTACTTACAGAGAAGGAGTTCAAATGATTGGGAAGTATAAGAGAAAGTGGCAGGTTTCTCCCGGCTGCTTCATATGCCCAGGTTCAGTCCATTGACAGCACATTTATCCCTGTTTACCACATCACTCCATTTCCCTCTTATCTGATGCATGACCTTCACCCTTCTGCATGTTTCTCCAGCAGTGAGGTAGTGCTAGGGCAAGACAGAAATAGCCTCATTTGCTCACATCCTGTCTTGCTTGCCACCAGGGCACTGAAACTAGACCTCCCATCTACAACTAAGCCCCACAGACCTTTTCTGTGATTTCTCCTGAATGCTTCATACGACCTAGTTCAACTCATTGACAACATTGTCATCCCCTGTATACTGCTTCGCTCTGTGCCATGCATAACTCACTCCCTCCCGCATGTTCAGGCCCTTTTCACTCCATCCTGATTTAGAAATTGTGTGTTACAGCAATCTATCTGTTTGTGGGTAGACAGTGAGTGAAAAATGAGAGTCATCTTCAGTAAGGGTCTACTATTTTCATTTGACAAGGGACACATCTCACTAAGGAACTTTTTGCTTAAACTTTTCATTTCTCTAACTGTGATTATAGTGCGGTCTTGTTGATGGACAACCCTATAAGGGGGGTTTTAGAGTTATGTATGAATATGATAATCATTTTTGAAGAAAGTGAAAGATTTCCTTCAGTGTTCTGACCGGAGAACCTTGTTTCTTTTTTAGCTAAGGGGCTTTCATGATACATTCGTACTGCTGAGTTTTAGCAATAAGCTTTCCAGCATTGATTTCCTCTTTGTGTCTACCTACCTACCTAGCTGCCTGTATCTCTGTCTCTATTTATTTTTATATCCCTCTGTCTTTTATTATAGCTGCCTATTTATTCATCCATTTATTCATCTTTTGTGTCTTTGTATTTATCTTTAACTTGTCTCTTATTTATGGGTTGGATCTCGTAATGATGGCCTCTGAAATCACTCGTATTCCAACCCATGGCTTTTGTGTTACGAAGGTGATTTGTATGAGGCAACCATCTGTCTTCAGCACACCATGTACATAAGGTATTTTCATTGAATCCTAGCCTAGATATTCATCTGGTATCCTCATTTGAAATATATTTTGCCCTTAATGAATCTCTGACAGCATCAGCCTCTTTGCTTGTACCATTAAGTCTACTTGTACATGCCATCTTTATCAGCCATACATCTTTATTGTGTAAGACTTATCCTAAGATATTTGGACATTGTATATCTTTATACATGCTAAATATTTATCTGTCTTTTCGGATTTGTGTTATGGAATTTTTTTCATTTTTTGTACCCATGTACCAATCAAGGTAAAAATTATAATTATTTTCAGACACAGAATCACCGAGGTCAAAAACTGTTTTGAGAAATGAACACAGTTGTAAGTGATGAGTGAAATTGGTCTGTGATCTTGAATGAAATTGAGTAAGGCTTCCTGGTTTGGCTTACAGAAGTCAACTTGTTCGTTAAATCTACAGTTTGTTGGGATATTTTCCACAAACTAAGTATTGCATTTTTTATCAGTCTTTTGTAAATAAGTAGTTCTGCATTTCTAAACCAGTCATTGAAAAATATTAGAATATATATATGACAGGGGATATGTAAGAAAGAACATGGTCTTTTACCTTACATATAGCTTTTTTAGAAAAGATATTAAGTTTATTTAGAACCTAGTATGGGATATGTTCAAAGGTTTACATATCCATTCCAGTAAAGGATATATGTAATAGCTGAAACGAAATTCCTCTTAGTGTCAAATGTGGTTAAAGTATTTGAATGTACATGTCCTTTTTAAAGTTGAAAAGCATCAGTATGAAATAATATTAATATCCCCTCAATAAAGCAGAAAAGGATATCATCCATGTTATGTGAAATGTACTAAGTTTTTTGAATACATCTTTATGAAATACACATTTTATAATATGTGAAGAAGGAAAAATGAAAAGGTGATCAGTGTTATGTCAAATTTATTAGGGTTTTAGGTAGATGTATATGAACAGAGGATATGTACATTTCATGGTGTTTAGGCAAACAGAAATGAAAGAGCAATTATTGTTACACCAGATTTATTAAATTTTTAGCCAGACATACAGAAATGAAGCCCTGTTGCAGCTTTCATCACTAACCACTTTTGTTATTGTTCCAAGTGTGCGAAGCTGAAGCTCCAAACCAAACATTGCCTGCAAAGACTGAAAGAGAATCAGACAGGATTGTGTATTCCATATGGGAAACAGATGGATATTGGAAATATATGGATAAGGGTTATCAGAGAGTAACAGAAACAGTGTATTGTACAAGTTAATGAGTAGGAAATTGACATAAAAGGTTTAGAATAAGTGTAGTAAATACAGGTATATGGGAAAGTGTTTAAAATCAACATTGTAATAAATACATAAAGATAAAATAGAGGGAATGATATTACAACAAATTTATTTTAAGTAAATAAAAGAATACTAGAATTCTTTTTTCATTTGAAGAAAAATAATCACTGTAAAGTATAGGAAAATATAACGGGAGAAATTTTAGTAATAATGATTAGGGAATAACACAAGAAGTTAATTATTGCAAGAGAGGAAATGGAAGAATGCTGAATGAATAACTAGAATACATAAATGATATAGGATTAGAGAAATTAATGTAATATTGTTATAGTAAAAGAATAATTGAAGAAATTATTGTAATAATAATTGTAGTGTTTATTGCTGTTGCAGTAATACAAAGTGAAGTACATGAGTAACGATATAGATGTATACAAAAATATTTGTTCATTATTTTTATCTATCTATCTGTATCTCTGATGTCCAATCCCTGCATCTCCCATCAAGGTGGTGGCCATGACAAAGGACTCTCCACTTATCGGTGTCCTTACATGCCTCCCTCGTACACCACTGTATGTATTCTTCAACCATTTCTCTCCCTCAGTGTTCTTCCACTCTGTTTCTCCATGTCACAAGTGGTCGTCCTCTCACACTAACTCTAATTTTAGTCATACACTTTTTGTAAACTCCGTCTTGCATTCTTTCCACATGCCCAAACCACCTCAGAGTAGTACGTTTCACCCATTCTACCATTCCGCTATTCATTTCCTGTGCATTTCCTGTCATACCACAACTCTCATACACCCCATCATTTCTTTCTTCATTCCATTTAGTCACACCACATGCTCTGCTCAAATAACGTATTTCCACAGCCTGGTTTCCTCCCTCCGACTCGTTCCATTTCCATGTTTTAGCTGCACATGTCAGTGTTAGGAGGACTGTACTGTCTCTGAAGCCCCTTTTCATTTCTCAGTACTTTCATAACACAGTTTAGTGCACTTTTTCACTCTTTACAGCTTTACAAAATCTATGCTTTCACTCTACTTCATTTCAAACACCATTACTTTACTTTTACCTTCAGTTGCCTATGCTTACATACATCGTAAAACACCCTCACAACCTTCTGGAACTCTTCTTCACTCTCAGCAAACAACGCAGTACCATACATAAACATACTTGCTATTAGGCACTATTAGGCATCATACCTCACCACCACATTCCATCTCTGCACCCCCTTTCCCTAGTTTTGATTACATCTCTTTCCATGTATGAAGTAAAAAGCCAGTGATATTGCAAGGAGCTGCCTCACACTCATATGTATGCTGAAACTTATGCTCAAATCTCTCTCGGTCCACTCTTACAATATGCATCTCCAATTTGGTCTTCCTCTTGTTCATGTCCCCCTCCAGTTCTTATGCATGTATCTGCTTCGTCGACCTCTCCTCACTCATTTTCTCCATATATCCAAACCATATCAGCACACCCTCTTTAGTTCTCTCAACCACACTTTTTACCGCATAGCTCTTTCACCCTTTTATATCAGTTCACTTCAACACATCCACCCTTCTCCCCATACTGTACTTCAAACAGACCCATTTTTACCCTACCAGATATCCTCTTCCACACGTTACACAGTGCTCCTAGAGCCTCAAGCACCCTATCACTCCCTTTTGCATTCATGGTTCTATTTGTTCCCATGTCCACTTCCAAGTGTCTAAAAGACTTTTAAATTTTCTCCATTTAAATTCACTTCCCATGAAAGCAGTCCTTCTGCCCTACCAAACGTAATAACGTTGCTGTTGTTCACATGTCTTCTGTGTATTAGGTCAGTTGCATTAAAAGTGCTGTCATATTGGGTTCATTTAGTGTCAGTGAAGTAGATTAGAATATATGGATATCTGTAATTTTGTAACATGTCCATTATTTCCTATATGGGTTGGAAATTTTAAGTTCTGTTGTGCAATAAATTTTATGTAGTTAATGCACCATTTTTTTTATGTAGGTTGGAAAAGTTAAGCCATTGTATATATTGTGCATTAAAAATATTAGTCGCCTGTTGAATAAGTGTCCTGTAATTAGTACCGTGTCCGTCCCCCCCACCTTTTTTTTTCGTAATTACCCCCCATGCATGCATTCTTTTTTAGTACCATGTTCTGTGATATTAGAAGAAAGTATTATTTACTCCTGAAACAGTTTTCTGTGATACAGGAAAAATGTTAGTTCCCCCAAAATGTAAGCAGTTTTCTATGATACAGGAAAAAATATTAGTTACCCCTTAAATGTAAACTGTTTTCTTTAACAGTAAATTCATCCATTTTGTGATACAGGGAAAAATTATTGGTTACCCCATAAAAGTAAACTTTTCTTTATCACTTCCATCCATTTTCTATGATAGTAATAAATTATTAAAGTTACCCCTGAAATGTAAGCCGTTTTCATTAAAAACGTCCAGCCATTTTCTATGATAATGAAAAATTATAAAAGTTACCCTTTAAATGTAAACCGTTTTCTTTGAGTAGCACCATGTCCGTCCATTTTCTATGATACATTGAAATAAAGCTAAGTTACCCCTGAAATATAAACCGTTTTCTTTGATTAGCACCAAGCCCGTCCATTTTCTATGATACTGAAAAAAGAATTAAAGTTACCCTTAAAAATGTAAACCGTTTTCTTTGATTAGCATCATGTCCGTCCATTTTCTATGGTACATTGAAATAATAATAGTTACCCCTGAAATATATACCGTTTTCTTTGATTAGCACAAAGCTCGTCCATTTTCTATGATACTGAAAAAATTATTAAAGTTACCCTTAAAATGTAAACCGTTTTCTTTGATTAGCATCATGTCCGTCCATTTTCTATGATACATTAGAATAATAATAGTTACCCCTGAAATATAAACCGTTTTCTTTGATTAGCATCACGCACGCCCATTTTCTATGATACTGAAAATTTATTAAAGTTACCCTTAAAGTGTAATCCGTTTTCTTTGATTAGTATCACGTGTCCATTTTTTATGATACACATGATAATAGTTACCCCTGAAATATAAACCATTTTCTTTGATTACCACCATGCACGTCCATTTTCTATGATACGGAAAAATTATTAAAGTTACCCTTAATATGCATACCGTTTTCTTTGATTAGGATCATACCCGTCCATTTTCTATGATACATTGACAATATTAAAGTTACCCCTAAAATGTAAACCGGTTTCTTTTAACATCTTGTCCGTCCATTTTCTATGATACAAGGAAAATTACTTAAGTTACCCCTAATATGTAAACAGTTTTCTATGGTCCAAAAATTACTCAAGAACTTCGAATCGGAACACTCACATGGTCTTTAAAACTAAACTTGGTGGTGTAGTTGGGGTTTACCTTATACTTAAAAGGATGATGAAAATAAATGTATAAATATATATACTTTATTAGATCTTAACGTAATGCAGTACACGATAAATCTCAAAGATAACACTAATTTCCATGTAATATTGAAAAAAAAAAAAAAAAACGCCCAGAGTAGACGGCGTGCTGTTGCAGCGCGTGAGGCTGGGCTACTGCACTAGGGAGGAGCTGTACGACGGCTTCCAGGGGCAGGCGTGCGACCACTGCGGGACGCACACCCGCAGCCGCGAGGCCAGGGCTGCCCTTCTCGTCCGCCACACCCCAACAGACTTGATGCTGCGAGTGCTTAGGGCGGCGTCCCCGCCCCGCTGACCACGCCGCAGCAAGTTACCACCTTAACATGACGCCCTAAACGGCAAGCATAACATTTCGCCGCACCACCACGTGATCCACCACCGGGACACTGCCACTCCCCACCAGCGGGCTGATGCCCAGTTTGTGCTTTCTGTACATTTACGTGCAGTATGTATGTAATTGTATTCATATGTACTAATGTATTGAAGGCACAATAAATATTTCAATCAAACAATAGTTTCTCCCTATCAATTATTTGATATATACTAATAAATTCATAAACAATAAAGGGTAAGGCACAAATGGCTAGGAAGCGGCACTCTGTCTACCAGTTATGTCGAAGAGTAAAGACGAGTGATGAGGGTAACAGGAGGGGAGCATGTGGAAAAGTTTAAAAAAGTTATGGCTTGGGTGTGCTGGGGATTGTGGAAACCCGTCATTGGGCAGGATGTATGGAGTGAAAATAGAAATGATTAATTCAAGTTATGGAAGGGCATACTTAAGGGAAAGTGGTATGGACAAGAAAGAATAAAAATTATCTAAGAGGGAAAGAAGAATGTGCAATTCTGATATCACTGCATGGATCAAAAATAGTGTGGGTGAAAGGAAGGATTGTAACAAATATGCATAAGTACATGTAAATGAGAGAAACGTGGCTGTAATGGGAGAGATGAATGCGAAAGTGTGATGTAATGAAACTGTCGAGATATTTGATAAAATGAATGGAGTAAATGAAAATGAAAATTATCTTGTGGATGTCTGAGAGTGATTTATTTCTTGCGCACATCTTTTTTTTCATCCAAAGATGATCCCCACATACATACATGGTTGAGAAATGATGGAAGAAAAGAGAAAAGGGCTTTAATTGACAATGTGGTTGTGGATGAAAAATTGAGAAACACGTGCTTGATGCTAAGAGTTGTGAGAGGATTCTTCGCAGACTCTGACCATTTCGCATTTCTTGTGGGGATGAGGATCAGGGAGAATGAGGACATAAGTGTTGGCAAGCGAGAAGATGAATCAGAAAAAATGCAGGGAAGAGTGTGACTAAAAGTTTAGATGAAAGTAGGGATGCAGTCATATGCTTAAGATGTATTGAAAAATACTATGAAAAGTTGTAGATTTAGAAGAAGGATACAAGTCGTGATGTATAGGAAGAAAAAGGGCAATGGATGGTGGACAAAAGAGATCATAAATGGTGTGGAAGAGGGGGAAAAAATGCATATGGTAGATTGCTTGAAAGAAATGATAGAGGAAAGGAGAGAAACATGAAGATTTTGGAAGAAAGTTGAGTCAAAAGTTTAGGGAAATATGAAATTGTAATGGAAGGTGAAAAAGGAAAGAGGTGGATGTAAGAGTGGAAATGTTAATGAGAGAAGGAAGAGGAGTTGCTCAATCAAAAGGAGGAAGTGAAAGGAAGATGGAAAGAGCACTTTGAAAAACTGATGAATGTAGGAAAAGGTGAGGCATTAATTATTACATGCATAAGTATGTAGGATGGAAGGAAGAGTTTACAAGAGCAAAAGCCTATAGCAAAAAGGGATATAAGGACAATTCTGAGGCTGAAGGTGGGCAAGGCACATGGTGTGGATGGGATTATGGCTGAAAAGCTGAATTAGGGAGGAGAGAGTGTGATAGAGTGGATGCATCAATTACGTAATTTAGTTTGGAAACAGAAGGTTGTGCCTGGGGATTGGGTAAAAGCCTCTTTTATTTTTTTTTCATAATTAATTGTGAAACAAAACACATGACATGACAGTCTATAAAAACAATGAAATGGAATGGCTTAACTGAGTAATCTATAAATAGGCATTTTGTAATACCATTAACATGATTTTCTTCTACATAATAATCAAAAGTATTAATAATCCACAGAGAAATTTATGTAAAAAAAAAAAAAAAAAAAAAAAAAAAAAATCTGAACCCTATTTTTACACAAGCTTTTGGAAACAATACTTGGTCTTGTGACCAACAGTTACAAGTCCTCAACACTTTCACATAATGATATGAAGTAAAAAATTACACGCACGATATGATTTTACATGTATTCCAAAACAGCAATACCATAATTTTGCAGATCACTGGAAATGTCAATTATCTAGTATAACTCACTGCTGGTTCTATTGTTCAGAGTTGCCACATGAAAATATGCTAACATTGTATATAACAATTATAAAGGAATAAATCTGTTAAGTATACCAGGAAAAGACTTCAATGCTTAGAGTGAAGAGGTGTGTTTTATGGTGTGTGTGTAAGCATAAGCAACTGAAGGTATGTGCAAGAAAAAGTAAAAGTAATGGTGTTTAAAAGGAAACATTGAAAGTATTGATTTTACAAAACCGTACAGAGTGCAAGAAGAATGTGTACATAACTGTGTTTTGGATATAGGAGGAGAAAGACTGAATGAGTGAGAGAATTTAAGTATTCAGGAGCAGTCTTGGGTAAGTGAAGCTAAAAAGATGTTAAAGGAAAAGAAGTGAGAGAAAGGAAAACAGATCATGGGAGACAACCTAGTCATAAACATATCAACAATAAATAAGTTAATTTAGAATTCAAAGGTATGTATAAAGCAGCTGTGGTAAAGGAGAAAGTAAAGATATCTGAATGGTATGAGCAAAAGTACACTATATATAACAAAAATCAACTCTAAGTTAGATCTGACTAACTCATGCATAAGGAAAAATAAAGTGAGCCTTTCTCATACATATGGAATATGAAGCTAAATAACAACCTGGTAATTGGAGTTGTAAGGTAGGAAGAAATTGGACAGAAAATCTAAGGCAAACATGATGCATGCATATCAGCATAACTAGTCATAGGACAAAACAAATCCTAAACTACTAAAATTGTAGGATAATTCCATTATACTGACCACTGCTTTATATGTAAAACAAGAAAAAGAAAAGGAAATAATTCGTCTAAAGTCTATTATTGAACTTTCAAATCACTAAGGAGCTTTGGAAATGGAGTGATTTTATTCTGCAAAGCAAATCCTATAACTTGTGGAGCATGATTTTGAGGTATATGAGGCCTGGCTGTGGACTGAGGGGGCTCTGGTTTAGGTGCATTATACATAAGAGCTAGAAGAATGGACGCAAGCTGATGAGGTCGTTCATTCTTGGTCAGTTCCTAGAACTACCTGGCTGCCCCCAACACAGCAAACTATTATGAACAACGAAATCAATAATATTACATAAGATAGTAGTTATGGTTGTGTACTTCAGGGAAAATGTGGATTCAGGTAGTTGTGTACATCAGGGAAAATGTGGATTTAGGTAATGTAAAATTAAATAACACAACCGTTAAATTTCAGCAACTTATGTAAATCTATCGTAAGAATTCTCGTAGTAAAGTTTTACCATATGTTCAATATTCTGACGGCAGTAATCAATTCACAGTATAACAAGCTGTCTACCCTCCCCAAAGGGTTGGATGAAAAATGGGTGCCTGTCTTGGAATATATATTACTTATCAAAATAATCATCAAATTAAATACGAAAACAGTGACTATGTATCAGCGACCGAACAAATGAATTTGAGTAACCTTTCTTAATCAAATTCCTAAAAGTTGAACACAATGGCCATATTACAAGTAAATGCATGTAAATGCATTCTTGGTTAGGTTACGTTAGTTCAGAGGTCCACGGGCGTTTTATTGACCAGAATGTTCCAAATCATATTTCGTCACTTTTATTCAATTCTCCGAAAGCCGCACAGCCTTTGAAAAACAACACACATACCTTATATAATTCGTCCTCGAGAAATCTTGTATTTTAACTTGGTTCATCCTGTACTAGACCCCGCAGTACACAGCTTCTGTTGAAGCACCAAAATTAGCATATTTCCATCCAAAATTCTACAGATATTACATTCCGCACCTTATTTTTCGTTCTTAGTTTCTACTGATCAGCTATTTCTTACCTTTAATAACCGATGACCTTCCAAAATCCCGATAATTTTTGGACCGGAGTCTGTAGCGTCTGTCACCCATGTTGGTCTCCGTCGTTCACGCTTCCCGGTCGCACGGTCAAAATATATACAAAGAAAACGTAACTTCCGTATTATCCCATTACCTCAAATGTGATATCGTCAAACAACTGGCGTCATCTTCAGGCGGAAATACTACATGAAGTTGATCATAGAAAATGATAGGATTTTCATATCAAAGAAAATTTTATTTATTAGGGGTACTATGGTACACTGCTCATTTTTCTTTAGGAACGGTGCTGGGATTTTTCATACTTTATGGATTTTCGAGTTTCAGCAAAATGTTCACCATAATTTTAGCTAACTTATCACTGTTTGTTATACTACCTCCCACTTGAATAATCTGAATAGATTATTACCTATAATGTTGTTTCTTTATAACATATAGCTTTCTCCCTCTCACGTTAAACTTTTGACCTCTCTAGAGAGGACGCAAAACAAAATAATCACAAAGGTGTTCTTTGAATTAGTCTAACATACACGTGGGTTGCTAGTATTCAGTCCTTAAACAAATACGCATCGTAGCCTCCACCCGATAACATGTACTTTAACAAATATGAATATTTACTCGATTCTAAATTGTGTTGCGCACGCCAGTGCCTAAAAGCAAAACCTCGTCAAGATAAAGAAGTCCAGAGTTAGGGTTCCGCGATTATAGAACTCTTCCCATAACATACAACAGGCGAATTACATATATTAGTTCCTTTAAAACGACATACTAGTTATTTTCTCGTGAAAACTAAAGTCCCAGACTATTTTTGTTCTTGTTGCAATTTCGACTGGCGTCACCCGAGGCTTATAAGTCGCAGGGTCAAGCTTGCCTCACTTAGTCTTCCTTGTGGGTTATTGTTCGAGTTTACGCGATTTATGAGCCATAACAGGTCTCGACCTACTCTAGCAAGGCCTTCATGAAGAAATTCAGTCATAATGAACTAGTCAAATGTAACCATAAAGATCACTAGGAGTCTTGCCATAAATGAATGAGTGGGAAATGCATGTTTACTTAAAAAAAAAAAAGAAAATCAACCTTCAAGGAAATTTAAGCTTTTTTGCTGAAAACCCAGCTCACACTTACTCAACTCTTAGTTTCATGGTTTTGTCTTTAAATGAAGACGTTTAACTTTAGACATTTCTACTGCTCACATTCATCTCACTTTTTTTTGGCAAAAATGAAAAGGAATTTGGTCTTGTTTTTTCACCTTGACTAAAGTAATGCTAACAGTTCTCGCACTGTACATTCAAAGAAGCTTAAGTTCCAGCCATTAATATATGGACTCTTGAGGATGGATATCCCAATTTGATAAAGGTTAGCTAAAAAGCATAATAATCCAAACAAAGCTTGCGCTGTTACTGATAAACTATACGCATGAAAAAATATATAAATCTTTATATGGATCATTCAACTAGAACTTATGTATTTATATATAAATATATTACTATCAAACAAACAATTCATCCATTCAACTTTCCTGGTCTACCACCCTCTCAAAACAAACATCGAAAAATTGCAGATCACAGAAAATAGTGCTCTCATAACAATCACAAACACTCAAAACTTTCACAATGAAACAAATATCCACCCAATAATGACCCACCTCAACATACTGGGCACCCAATTCTAGATAACAGCACTAGATCTTTCACACACAAACCACTACATAACTAACCACCAACCTCACACTTCGGTAACCTCTACTCACTGATCCCACCACCTACAGCAAATATAACATTGGTAAAATACATACACCCTTTAATTACTTATCTTGATCCACATACAAAACCCTCTTTCTCACACACATTCTTCAAAGCACCCATCTGGTCCAAGGATTGTTTACGGCTGACACCACACTGTTCTTCCCCAGTCTAATGATTCTTTTTGCATGCCACCACCCTCTCATTCACCACTCTACCATACAACTTACCAGGAAAATTCAATAAACTTGTACCTAATTTGAACACACCTTTGTTCCCCTTACCTTTATACAGTGGCATCATACAGGTATGCAGCTATTCCTCTGGCACCTCATCATGATCTACACACAAACTAAAATTTTAAATCATCAATGAACAACAAAGTCCTCCCTTTTCTTAAGTATTTCAACTGCAATACCATCCACTCTACATTTCATATTACACATGGCTTTTGCTATCTCTTATTTTTCATCAAACCATGTCATGGACAAAAAGTCCACATCAAGGCCAGACCTTAATTGAAATATAGAGGATTATGAAAGGGAGAAAGAAAGGCAAGGGAGAGTATTTAAGAATTCTGGAGGAAGTAGTAAACCTGTCTTTTAAAATGTACAAGGTCATAGTTATTGGGAAAGACACAAGAAGGTACAGAGAACCAAAGCTTCAAGGTGTAGGGAAAGAAACACATCAAAATGGCCCACCCTTGAATCGTCAACGGCCACTAAGTAATCATGTGATGCAGCGGCTTGCCTAGTATTTCATGGTGTATCTAGTGGTGGGGGCACACAAGCAGCTAGCTCTCAGGAGCAAAAACTAACAATCTTTTCTTCTCCGGGTGTACTTTATGTTTCTCTTCAAGTCAGGTATTTCCGATCACCAGTTATTTTTTTTTATCAAACAGCTTCATAAGCTGTTCTCCATTTTTCATTCACGTCAGTAAATATCCCATGCCCCCTGTTATATCCACCTGCCAAATTACCTAATCTGGCATTCAAATCATTCCTCACCCAATCACTCTCATCAAAACTGCTGACACACTCACCTCTTCTCTCTTCATCAAATTTATGTGGCCATATGTGTAAGTGCTAATGATCACCCATCCCTTGTAATATACTCATTTTTCTCCCCCAGTCTCGGACTCAAAACCTTACACTCTAACACATTCTCATAACTCCTTCAATACAAGTGCCATCTCTTCCTTAGCTCTTGCTCTGCATGCTAACTCCCGACTTCAGAGTGGAGAAGAAAAGGGTAACATAAATATCTGGAGTATTGTTTCAGATGGTTTTATATGTCTGATAGGATGGTGTTTAAAACTGGGCTGGCAGGTTTTTTTTGTTTATTACATCATTTCATTATGTTCTAAGAGGTCATAAAAATTACACAGTATTTTGTAATAATGTATTTTGCTCACACCTGGGTATCAACATTGATAAAGTTTGTGTAAGCGCCTGCATTGCAAATAGACAGGCACTTAAATACACGATTTGCCAGAAGAGTTGTACATACATGTTATGTGTAACTTAAATACAAAAATACACAAATTCACCCATAAAGTATTACATCTCAAGAGGCATTTAATTAAAATGAAATGTAATGATGCAAAAGACTATTCTTGATGTAAATCATTGTGAAACTATGGCAGTTTCCTTGGTCTTTTAGAGAATGGACATGAATAATAATAATAAACAAAACCGCAAATAGTCTTACACTCTACCATTAGATGGGTTAATACGACCACTAAATATGGCCGTTGCTGTAACAATATTCCCTCATTAATTACTACCTCAATGGAATGTTTAAGTACGGCATTATCTAAACTTTGGCAAGAACCATCCTACTCTCAAAAAATATATATATATATATATTTATATATTTAGAAAAGAAATGTCTACCAATATATATTTTACCCCTTATTAATAACTTACCTGTTTGAAACAAAATAAAATAAAATAGGTTCTGCAAAGTTTTACTTTTTTCAACTGTCCCCATTATCACCCAGCAATAATGTAGGTACGCTAAAGTTCATCATACCGATGCTGGTAACCATTAATATTAGTAACATAACCAGCAACAACAATCCTCAATGAGATTCATGTTAAAGGCTATATTACCTATGCCTTCTTCATTTATCAACATAATATGCACAAGTTACCATGGTGCTTTTATACCAAATGGTAAAACCTTGATAAATATGTCCACTTTTTATAGATATATATATATATATGTATATACTAATAATAATAATTCATAGAAAAAAATCCGAACAATTTCCATTAATTAAAAGAACATCTAATTCAATGAAAATTTAGCCTATGACATATGAACAATGGTTGCTACCTCCTTTTAGTTAACAATAATTATTCACATAAGGCTCATAGTTGCTGGTGTGGCTACATGTATGTTCCTGCGCTGTGTAGACTACTCCTAGTGTGACCCAACCTCAGCTTTCAAGGTTATCAAGAGTGGTCTTTACACACCACATAATCACACTTACTTTTCTAGCACTGCAAGGTATTCTGCTTTATACTGTATTTGGTAATTTACAATAATAGTAAAAATTTGAATAACAAATGGCCAAAAATCACCCAGGTAACAGTAATAATCAGTTGAGATATCCCTAGACTGTGCCCAATAATCCTACTTTGATGGATCGTATGGCCTTTGTAAAGTCAGTTTAGGCGGCTTGAATAATGAAAATTAAATCATACCTTGATTCTGTTTTCCACCCAAGGCTTTTTATGCATGTCTTACTCACAATGGGCACAAGGAAATGTATAATATATGCTACAGATGGGAGCTACAAGCAAAATAAACTTCAGATAGGGAAACTTTGTCCCTTATCTGTGCCTTCTATTTTCTACTACATTACTTATGGCCATTCTCAAATACCCATGCAGTCTCTCTTAGATATTACAAGCTGACTAAAATCCTTGTGCTCATTGATAATCCCTAAATATGTAAAGTTTCTCCAGTCAAGCTGCACTCATAAGTACAATATGTTAACGACTAGTTACTTGGCTATATGTGGTAACAAGAGAACATTCACTCACAGTCAACAAGATTAGAAGTAGCCTATAGGAATTCAGCTGAAGAGTTAGGTAAGTGTGGAACCAAGCTAAGAATAAAAAATGTGAATTAGAGAAAAAATTTCCAATTATAATAATGATATATCGGCACACAAGAGGAAATCACCCAATTGATTTCTGCATAAATATGGACTTCAGTTATGAGATGAAGTATAAACACAACCATTTGCAGCACTTTCCAGCAGTTAAACAAATTCTTTCTTAAAGGTGGCACAACAAAAGAATTTACAGTGCTGCTGATTGGCTAAAACTATGATGTTCAACAAATGGTAAGACAAAATAGTGAAGTCAACGTATGATATATAGTTTTATCCATAAGAGGAAGTATTAAAGCAGAGAAAAAGACAGTTGCACTAGGCCACATGAAACATTCACAAATGTACACCAATGTGTTAGTGGTTAGCAAAACTTCTACACAAGCAGAGGCACAACTTGATCCCCTGCTGATGAACTCTTTCCCCGGAAAATTGTGGAACTTAGGATTCAGTCACATGTTAAGAATTCCTCGATTCTTGTGTTATGCTCGCACTTTAATGATGTTACTAAAGTCATTATGCCATTTGAGAGCATAAGAGCATATCTGTACAACTATTCTTTAATAGACTCAGCACTTGTGAGTACAAGCAGAAGATTTGTGACACAAGTTAGTCTACACACAACCAGCCATTATGGGCCCTGCTGAGCGTGCGTACACCAAACCACAAGCATACACCAAACTGCACACTCACAAAGTTTGGGCTAAGGGCAATCCCTTTGCAGTAAACCAATCTCCATGTTCTACTCATGTACAGTATCCATCTCTCACCAATAAAGTCTGCTATATATCACTTATTACATAATAGATGTAAAGTCTGCAGGTGAGTGTAGAGTGATTAAACAGGAACTTAGGAAGTCAAATGGGCAATGTTAAGTACCAGCTCAGGGATTAGACAATTGGGTCCATTGAAAATGGAAAATATAGATGGCATACTGAATCTACTCAGCTTATGGTTGTATGGAGGGACAATTTAAAAAGAGATCTTAGACAAAATGCAGTCTTGATCATTCTCCAGACCATCTTAACTTGGTTTTTATTAACAGGGTAGAGAGAAGTCAATATAAAAACTGCCATTTCCTTTCCTATAAGAAATGGATAATGCCAACTCTCCATGCATACCATCACAGCTGCCAGGTAAATTGGGGCTGATTACCAAGTAGACTAAATGGCACTTCAATCCTGAAGGAGAAACTGCAGGCCTCATTCATTCCGCAGCATTACTCCTAATTTCTCTAAGCTTCCATCTTCCTCAACCTCTAATTCATCTTCATCCTCTTGTGGAACTCCTTCCTCCAAATCAACTCCCTCTTCTATATCAACTTCCTCTTCATTTGAAGGGGAAAGATCCTGGGGGAACTGGAGGCGTCTGAGGGCATCCATAGGGGACATTGGTGTGGCAGGTGTGGGAGGTGTGTGCACCATGAGGGTTGGGGAAGTTGGGGATCGGTGAAGATTATATGAGGGAGGAGATTCACATGTGGGAGAGACCAGTGCCTGCACCTGTCGTGAGGAAAAGGGACACCCTGACGAAGTTGGAGAAGAGGTTCCTCCTCCAGGACTGGTCAGGTGGCGGTGTGGGATGACCTCACGCTCTGCAGGTTGGGCCCAGAAGTCCTGAGAGGTTACTTGATATTAGTATGGGTTAGCTGATTAAGCTATGTATGTTATAAAATGTATATATTTCTTAGCATACATCAGAAGTAAAAATATTACTTTAGTAAGGAAAGCAATAAACTTAAAGTCTAGTTTGAGAACAACAATGGATAGACAGGTGGAAGAATACATACAATATCAGCAAAACACCTTGTCCACCTACCCATACATTTTTAAAGGCAATACCATACTTCATTTTAGTATTTTGTCATCTCTTCTTTGGTCTTGTTTACCATCTGCAGACATCTGGGTATGGAAGTATTCTAGTTCCATGTTTTGAGTCCACAAGTTTTTGATCTCGTGAATGTGGTGAGGCAATGATGAGGTGTTACAGGAAGCAGCTTCCTAATTGTGAGTTCTGAGAGCCTAGTAAGCCTAAAAATCCTACGTGTACCCACATTTTCTTGCTTTCAGGCGAGAATTTGGGCTTTCTCCTCCTTAAAAACGACAAGAGCCAACAATCTTGAAGAACAGGTGGAAGAAATACAGCATCCAGAAGCAAAATTTCTAAAATGTGGTGGCAGCCAGGAAGAGTCAAGAGAGAACATCCTTCCCTCAAGGTGGGGTGCTGATGCTCACACCATTAAAAAATACTAAGCTCAGTGACCACATGTACAATGAAAGCATAATTTCCTTGTACCCACAATAAACTATAGCCATGTACTGCCTTTGAAAATATATGGGGGTGGACAGTTTTTTTTAGACACCGTAGAAAGGAAGTGGTACAAGATAATATGGAGATGAAACCACAAGCAGTAGAGGCTTGGATAAGGATACGAGTGAAGGGAAGAAAGAAAACTAAGAAGGTAGGTGTAAGGTGAGAAAGAGAATATCTTCATGTCTAAAAGTACCTAAGATGAAATTTTGTCATGATAACACTGCTAGTGCCAAGTGCTCAATGAACATCTTGCTTGATGAATATGAATACTGTTCTCAGATGCCATCCGCATTACATAATTATTCATTCTGGGTTCATCTGGGCCTGATTTCAACGTCATGTTTTCTTTTAAACATTTCTGTAGCTGTTCCATGCATGTTTCCTACTTCTATTTATCTATCTGTCTACTAATATTTCTGATGCCTGTTCCCAACTGGAACTCTCTTAATGAGGTGGCCACAGTAATAGATTCTCCATAACTAGTGAACTCAAGTGCCATGTCTTAGCCTTTATGCCTTACCCTCAACAAGCCCCTGGTAGAGGGCAACTCTAGCAAGGTGTTTGCACAGGCTCCTACCAAATGTTCCTACTGACTACTTCTACCTAATACTCTTGTCCAGTGTTACTACTATTACTTCTGCCTAAAGTTTCTACATAATGCTCCTGTCTAAATATTCCTTCCAACTACTTTTCTCTATTGCTCCTATCATTTTGCCAAAAGACAGGGCTAGCACAAAGTGCTCACAGCAGGAAAATCTAGAGTTACGAAGAATGAGTTATGAGTTAGGTGTTGTCAGGTGTTACGTATGACAAGGAGAGATTGTATGTTTGTGGACAGAATGCCTGTAGTCCACACATGGGTGAGACAGAAAGGAAAGACAGCTACCTATGTCAAAAGAGTGCAACTTGAAACTACTAAAGTACTGGCTCGTTACACAGCCAACTCTAACCCTCCTGATACCCAGGTGGGTGGTACTGGTAATATATCTCCCTAGTTGTTGGCTGTCTACCAACTACTACCTACCACTATTTCTTACATTCTTATTGTAAACCACTTTTTAATTCTTACAGGTACATCTCCATGGAGCAGCATATGATTTTATAGGGGATTTACTCTGTACTGGGGAAAAATGTGTGCAACCTATGGTGTTAAGATGTTAATACAGTTGATGCATGGCAAACAAATACATTTCACAGCTGTGAAGAAGATGAAGCATAAATTACTTTCAAGAACAAGGATAAAATGCTGCATATTATTTATGTATCTTAATCTTTTTCATGAATTTAAAGTTTCTATTTATCTAAGGACAAGCTTTAGAATAGTGTAACTAAATATTTTACCATGTGTAGTTACCTGCAGAGGTGAGTCCTCATCTCAGGATTCAGCTGACCGAGCCTTTCGTCCTGTGATGGAACCAAACACAGATCGCAAAGTGGCTGAAATGCTTCGAGGAGTACCAGCCCCTCGACCACGACTTACACCTGGGTGCGCATCCAAACACTTCTGGTATCTCAACTGTTTGATAAAGATAACATGAATAAATCAGAATGTGAAATGCACAATACCTTATGATACTGATGCTGATTATACCATCTAGTTAAAGAAATCTCTACAGAGTAAAATTACCATTGTACAACTATAAAGATCTGAATTGTTTGGGAAGAAATCTGGCTGTTTTTTGGTACAGAAGTATGGTTTTCCACAAAATACTACGGCATCAGACAAATCATATTTGGGAAATGAGCACAATCTGTAAAAAGATGTTTTTATTAGCAGAGAAGATGAATAAAATTAAATTTTTTCTTTGTATTACTGCTTTACCCCAAATGGAAGGAGAATGCAGATTTTTTGAGGGTAATGTGCCAAGTTATTATATGTACACAGATAAAATTACCATCTATATCAGTCTTGATTTTACCGACACATTTCTCATTTCATCCATCCTGTAGAGTTCCATACACTTGCTTTATCCCAAAAACCTAAAGAAAGGTTATGCAAATGGTCTCTTTACCCTAAACCAATATCTGAATGAATTAGTAAGGCTGAGAGATGATGTTCTGAAAAAAATTCAGAGAAGCATTTTTGTTGGGAGGAAATAGGGGTAAAAGAGTATTGGAAGTAGGTGAACAGTGTGAGGAAAACTAGAGAACAAGGAAACTCACAATGCTAAAGCCTTGCTACTGGTGATTTTTCTCTTGTTGTGTAACCTCATGAAGGTGGAGTCTTGTAACACCTTTTTTTTATAGCAGGATGCATTTATAGTGCCATAGCCCTCCCAGATAGTGTTCTCTTTTCACACACATTCCTCAATGTTCCTAGAACCTTTGACACCTCATGCACCCTATAACTCACCACATCCATGGTTTTATCTGCAGCCATGCTCACTCTCAGATATGTAAAATACCCTACTTCCTCCAAGTTTTCTCCAGTCCAACTTACACCTGAACAAACCTGTCTCTTCATTGCTGATCCTAATAAACTTGCTTTTATTCGTATTTACTCTCACCTTTCTCCTTTCATACACTCTCCTAAACCTTAAACACTAGCTTCTGGAGTTTCTCCCTCCAATCTACCACCAGAGCCATGTCATCAACAAACAACTGACTCACCTCTCAGGCCTTCCACCCCAAAGAGACCTCATACCTGCTTCTCTTTCCTTGACCCTTGCATTTGTTTCCCTCATCACCCCACTCGTAAACAAATAAAACACCCATAATGACATCACACCTAGAACAACTCAAACTCCCCCCTCCTTCTGCTTGCATACAGGCCTTAATCTCTCAATAAAAACTTAAACCCTATCATGTGATTTCTCCAGATCCATAAATGCCATATACAAGTCCTTCTGTTTTTCTATGTAATTCTCACACACATTCTTTGGGGGGGAAAAAAAAAAAAGAAGAAGCCTGATCCACACATCCCTTAACCCTCCTGAAGTCACATTTTTCCTCTCTAACGTATATAAATACATTGAACGAAAAGCATCAGAAATCTTTAGAAGTAGATGCCACCAGAGCATAACACAGGATCTTGGTATTTGTTTCAAAACTTAGAAATAAAAGACAAAAAGAGCCCTGATGACCAATAAATTTTCTAAGGCTAGTGACTTGAATTATGTTAAGAGGGCAAAAAATTTGCAATTCTACCACATGTGCATAAATGTATCTAAGTGGCACAGCAGGGCAATTAAATCTGTAAAATGTTAGTACAGTACTTTTACAAAGTTACAACATTTTCACATGGTGGTCGATTATTTAGCAATCTAAAGTGCCTTCAATCAGGTTATCTTATATATCCAGCATGTACTGATAGCAGCTAAAGGTTAATAATACACAAACAGTGCTCAATAAATCCTTATAAAATCCAGCCAGGAAGAGATGTGCAACTGAGTTATGGGCAAAAAGCAGCATGAGGAAATTCTGGTTATCAAAGAAAAGCAATTTCAATAGGCATGGTCCCACTAGTACTAGTTTATATGAATATTTATTACAAATTGACACTGGCTCACATCATAAACTTAAAAAGTATGATGCTGATAGCCAACTTTGAAGGGTCACGAGCACTTTATAATGCTGATCCTCTTACCACTTAAAGCACTAGTTAACTTAATGCCCAAGCCTAAAACACAAGGAAGAAAAATAATTTACATCTACAGATCAACATTGGGTGGCTCCCGATCTGCCTACGTATAGAAAGAAAAGCTTAAGTTCTTACCACCCTGCAAGATTACATATACACAGATAATCAACCTCAACTAAGGTCAAACTATGATGTTTTAACTGCCAGTAACAAGGCCAGCACAAAAAGTTCAATTGCGCTCCCACCTCCATTCTCAACTTAACAAGAATGGCCAAGCTGTTGTTAAGGCTAAATGCTCATGAACATAAAAAATACCTTTTTCAATACGGGAGAAGGATCAAGAGGTAGTGATTCAAACTGCTTCACCAGGGACCTGATACTATTTGTGCTTACCAAGTCTCTTTTAAGAACGTAAACAAATCGAAACAACTTCCACTTCGTTGTTCACCTCATGGATAAAACTGTTTTGATTTACTCAGATTGGCTTAAAGTAGAGGAACTGCTATCTAGTGGATTCCCTTGTTAACCAGTATTTTTTCTATATACTTCAGGAAAAACTATCACTATTGAAATTTGTAGTGGTTTCAAGACCAACGCAATCAATTTTTAGCTGTAACACATAATTTTCAATGCAATTTTCATGTTTCGCACATGTGCTCAGTTGTATTCAAATAAAGAAGGTGAAGATGAAAGAAAATAAATGCAAATACCTTCTCATTGCAGATAAGACTAACCTTACAAGCTGCTTCAATTGTCTTGCAGAGGGCTCCAGTGGATGGTTCACAATGAAAAACATGTGCAATAAACTGGTCTTGAGCTGTGTGCATGATGAAGGCACAATGCTTCACATCATGACCAATGCCCAAGAATGAAAGAAACCGGACTCTGCACTCTGCTATTTGTTTGCCATCATCCTGTTGAGACAAAATATAATAGCAGGAACAATTCTATGCTCCTACCCTTGATGGGGGCCCTAGAGTTCAATGTTAAATAATTCCAATCATTCTTCAATACATTTAAAAAAAAATCCTCTAAAATCATTTATACTGCTGAATACACTGTAGACTTCAAAGTGATTTATGAAATGTGCAATAATATACAGATAATTACTTTCCAACCCCAAGAATTTCTTCTCTGGAGCTCCTGCAGAGTACAGGAAGCTGACCTTGTCCACCAGGTAGGACAACTAGTCAAGATATACAGTCATGTGATTACCTTTTTGTACAGTATGGGGACAGAATTCTACACTCGTGGGGTCCTGCCTTCTGGACTTTCTATGCCATCAGGCAGCCTTTTAAACCTATGGAAACTGCCAGCATCCTCTATTTCAGTGGTCAGTTTATTCCAACCATCCCCCACTGTAAAAATAAACCAGTACTTCATAACATTCTTTCTAACTAGCTTTTTACCCATGTTATTTCTTAAGGCCTCGGAGTGACCCTTGAACAACAATCTAAGGTTTATAATGAAAATTTCAAGGTTAAAACAAACACGTTATATTTAACCCCTTAATGCCTCCAGATGGATATTTATGCAAGGTGAATGTTACCATTAAATGGATAATCAACAGACTTTCACGCCTTAAATTCAAGGCTGTGCACTGAGCCTGGGTGGTTACTAAGTTGGCAGTGTATGATGATTTTTCCCAGCTCTTGGTCATCCTCCAGCCATGCCAATGACAGCATATTTTCATAAACTTTCGAAGAAGAAAACCGAGTGGTTTTTGCTAGATTTAGAGGACCAGGCAGATCATACTGAATTATGTGACAATGATGACCTGTGTTCAGATAGTGTGGAGAGTGATTTTATGGATAGTGACTCTTTTAGCATCAAAAGTTTACAAATATGAGGCAAGAGAAAGTTTTCTCAAAAAAGGAGGCAGTGTTGCCAGTGCCCATCTGACCTTGACAACAATGTGTCCGACTTGGCGGCAGGTAATTTTAGACTTTTATAGTTTTATTGCTGATATAATCATCAATGAATCACACTGATTCTATCAGTAAATTATCAAGTAAATAAAATAAATCACACTTATGATTAGTAATCCTGGGGATAGGGGAGAAAGAATACTTCCCACATATTCCCCGATTGTTGTAGAAGGTGACTAAAATGGGTGGGAGCAGGGGGCTGGAAATCCTCCCCTCCTGTTTTACTTTTCCAGAAGAAAGAACAGAGAAGGGGGCCAAGTAAAGATTTTCCCTCTAAGGCTCAGTCATCTGTTCTGGTAAGGTTAAATACATTTTCTTAACCTGAAAAATGTTAATTCTGGGGTTTGTACAGGATAACTTATTGGGACATTAAGGGGTTAAAAATCAATGTGTTTATCCAATAAAAGCACTAAGAAACATACCTAGTCACCTACTTACCAACATCTAGACATAAGGCAACCTCCATACCATATTAATGCTATATATCAATATTTTCTTAAAGGGTGAGGGGGCCTTACTGATGGCAAATCCGAGCAAGAAACTGCAGTTGGTGTCCGAGTTTGGAAGAGTTTGTGAAAGGAGAAAGTTGAGAGTAAATGTGAACAAAAGCGTGGTTATTAGGTTTAGCATGGCAGAAGGACTGTTTAGTTGGGGTGTGTGTTTAAACAGAGAAAATCTGGAGGAAGTGAAGTGTCTTAGCTACCTGATAGAGGACATGGCAGTGAATGGAACCATGGCAGAAGTGAGTCGTTGGGCGAGTGAGGGAGCGAAGGTTCTGGAAGCATTAAGAAATGTGTGGAAAAAGAGGCTGTTATTTGGGAGGGTGAAAATGGGTGTATTTGAAGGTATAGTAGTTCCAATGATGATGTATAGATGTGAGGCATGGGATGCAGATAAGGATGTGTGGAGGAGGGTGGGAGTTTCGGAAACGAAATGTCTGAGGCCAATATATAGTGTGATGTGGTTAGAACCAGCAAATAATAAAAGGGTAAGACCTGATATATTTATTTCTAATTCATAATTGCTCCAAGACCAATTTCTGTGAATGAGTCCTGGTTTCATTACATCATACATGATAGCTAGAGTGAATGTGTGTAAATGAGGCACATGCTTCTACTGGATGGGAGATGCAATATATATATATATATATATATATATATATATATATATATATATATATATATATATTCTCTTTTGTTT
>JAYMFT010421001.1:0-17647 GCA_038088735.1 Panulirus argus
ATATATATATATATATATATATATATATATATATATATATATATATGCGGCTGACCCAAGAGAAGTTGGGGTGGGATAACCGGAGGAAGGTATATTTCGAGGGGGGTAGGCCGCTTTAGAATTGTTCTACTGTAGGGAAATAAAATGGTCACAATCTCAATGCCAGCCACAGTTCCCCCCCACAGTGTCCATGGCCAATATTTCTTTCACCGGGAGGTGTTGGAGAATCGCTGGGGACTGTCGTAGTGTCTTGAGTATTCGTAAATCTCTTGAGCGTGGCGCAGGTCGTACCAACCAACATCAGAGGCAGATCTGCAGTGTTGGACCGTGTGAGAAGAGCGTGACGGCAACCCAGAGCAGCAGGTGTGCTGGCGGTGTTACATGGTAGAATCTGTGGGGCTGAGGCATGGGAGGGAGGACAGAGGCACGTCAAGTAACATGACGACAGTAGACGCGACGCAGGAGGTAAAAAGAAAAAAAAAAAAGATCTCATCTTACAAATCGTAAATATTAAATGCAAATCTCCCAGCCCTAAAGAGCTGGCTGGCTGCCTGGCCTTGCATTTTTTTCGTATTTTTTTTAAACCAAATGGCACTTGTTTCAGACTGACGGTTGTGGCGGGTTTACTGGCGTGCAGCCGTGTGCTCTGGTTTCACTTTACGGAAGTCTACAGGCCAGTGCCGGCAACATGTTACCGACGTTTGTCTAACCAGGACAACATGTCCGCCACAGCCGGCCCCCCTCCACTCTACAACCCTCCTCCTCCTCCTCCTGCTGCTGCTTCTCCTCTTCAGACGCGACCGTTGAAACTAAATTGCCTCCGGAATTCTCCCTTCGGGAAGTAATAATTAGCTACACACCCGCAAGGCACCAGCCATTTATACGTATGTCATGGGAGGTTAAACTCGTTTTCTTAGGTATGTTTTGCTCTTTTATTATCATCAATAACATCATAATGATTAACATTAATCTTCATAATTACATAATTATCACTGATACTAGTGCTGTTACTCCAATAACGAAACACAAGCCTAGCTTACACATAGTAGCGTCACGCTTTCCTATGGACCACAGTTTCCAGATCAGGCACAGTTTGAGTGTGTTGTTTCTAACTGCAAAATCAGCTTCTCATTATAGAAGCTGATAGAGTGTATTTTAAGCAACCAACCAGACTCCGAGAATCGCTGTACATAGCCAGTCACACGAGGAAATAGTTACCATACAGTCCCCAAGGTCGTCTCCACAGATCGGACACTTCCCAATCACTAGGTGCCTCCATATGCCCAAGTAACGGGCCTCTCAGAACGTAAAGTCTGCGATGAGATTATTCTCATTCCTTACAAGCAGTTATACTGAATAGTAACTAAGAATGAGAAAAATAGAACCAAAACTTTTAATCGCTAGGAAGGGAGCAGAACCCATAGATATTAACAGTTAAAATCCTACCGAAGACGACGTAGCCTGTTAGGTGCAAAGGCGTTGAGTCTCACACGGTGTAAACACCAGCGTTTGAGTCCATTTCTACAGATAGACAACAATGTATCAGTGGGCGTAAATCATGCAAACGTATTCTGATTCCTGGTATATGTAAAATGGAGGACTCTCTAGCATCAAAACAGTTTTCTGGTTTTGATATTGAGCAAAATTATTCTTTCCAAGCTAAGGGACCTTCGCCTCCACTCGTGCGTGTGTGTGTGTGTGTGTGTAGCGCTGCCGTCGCCACTGCCCGGCTCGAGTGACCACCTTTGTGCCCGCCTCCCCTCTGGCCGCCTGACACGACACCATAAACGGGTGTGAATAACGGAGTCATTACGCTTAAATGTCGCTAATGACGACCAGCAGGGGAGACTGGGAACGACACCACTTCCCGCCCATTGACGGCCACGTCGGATGTCACCCGATAAACAAAAGAGGCGCGAGTTACGGCCGCATCTGACCGCGTTTCGAGAGGGATGAATAATTTAAAACCATCCTTTGACGGAAATGACCCGCCGTTAAGAACTGGTCCAAGGGAGAAGTGCCTCTACCTTACAGCAACTGCAGAAAAGGGTTCCCCCCGGGATAATCCATTCTCTACACGGGCTGTGTGTGTGTGGGAACCGGGACTGTGGCCTCGCCAGAGATAGGCTTATAGCTTCGTGGTTTTGCAGGTAACGGGGACGGACGTTTCCAAAACGCTTGGCTTCTTTTGGAAAACGATATTTTAAATTTTATTTGGTACTTAAGACACCTCCCATGATATCCTAGATTTGCTGGGAAACAATAATATTTTAGATTACTTTTCGTACGTTATGACACCTCCTCTCATTACATCCTAGCTCAGTGCTAGGAAGCTGTGCCAATACGAGAGGTGTTACATTCGCTGAGACATTATTCCCCCCAGTCATTCATGGACGCCAGACGAGCGGGAGGACCCCGTTTGTTGTACCAATAACCGCACAATACCTGTCGAGCTTAAACTCCCCCCGCCTGAGAAGCTTTGTCATGTAGGAGGAGAGGGCGGTGCTGGGATGCCCAGGGGGATTAAGTTCGCTCAGGAATGTCACGACCGGAGGAACAAGTGTATGCGCCGGAAATACATCATTACGACCCCTTCTGACTCTATGGTCTTTTGGCCATGGTGCTCAAAAACGCATGCTGGTGTTCTGCGTTTTCGACCTTGCACACAAAGTGGCTTGACGCTCTGTGGGCAGCTTCCTGGGAGTGCGTATGTGCGTTGCTGAAGAGAGAGAGAGGGAGATGTATACAAACCAAAGGGGTTATTAATAACGACCCCGGTAAGATCGGGGCTCTGTGCAATTACGGTCGGCACACTTTGACGGGACTGCCAAGGGCGTTGCCGTAAACTCTATATTGCAAGCGGAGGCACATGTAAGGCTTGTCGTGTGATATAAGGTTACGGGGGGAAGAACCTTCGTCCCCTTTCTCTTTGAATTAGGAGGGACTAAATTATTACTTTCCTGCCTTGAGCCACAGTTGATTTATTAGAGGCGTCTGTTAATTTCTTGTTAGGGTAATTTAGACAGCTGTTCTAGATGCTGTTATTACGAGATCACCTTTGCTGTGCTTGTGTCCCAAAGGTAACGTAGTAAATACGGTATTCACAACTTTTTTATTTTTTTTCCATCACCACAAGAAGCTTAACAATTCCAGTCTCTCGAGTTACTTTTTTTCTGTGATCGTCCTACACACATCCAGTTTTAAGCGTAATTGTCTCACCCATATCCGTGTCCCAGCAACTTTCTAAACGCATTTTGTAACAGCGTACGTTAATCACATTCTCTCGGGCACATTCGATCTCTTACAGGCGTACGATAATTCTCTCTCAGACACATTCAGTCTCTTGGTAACTGCATATTACGTCTATCTGGTTCCTTATTTATCATCCCCTTGTCCAATTATCGCCTGATATCTGTCACTCGCATCCAGCCTCTCGGCTAATTCACGTTTGTACTACAGCTCCTCCAATACTACGCTCTCCCAGCGGCTTTTTATGTATTTCCCGTCTCCCTTAATCAAACATCCCTTAAACGCTCTCTACCTAAGTCCCTTAGCAACTAATTCTTATACAGTCGGCTCACCAGTTACTATGTGTGTGTGTGTGTGTGTGTGGATATGCAGAGGACAGGCAGCTCCTGGGGAGGAAGAAAGAGGGAGGGGGGGGGGGTCGCCAGACACCACCTTAGCAAACTAGTCCTCTTGCTAACAAAAGCCTAGTCCAGCACCCTCCGGCTGAATGAAGGCTATTTATCCAGTCATGTTATAGAAGGAGGAGGAAGAGGATTAAGGTGCAGGGATATTCTAAGAATGTAAAACGAAGCAGGAGGGTTTATAGGAAGATCAGAGAGAAAGAGAGACGGGGAGAAATGAATGAATGAGAAATGAGCAGGAAAGGAATGGAGCTACCGTTATGCCAAAATAATGTCTTCAACACAGTATTCTAAAGGCATTTTTTAGAATTAGTATTTTTGCCGTCAGAAATATAGTTTGGACTAATGTTAACAAAAATGAATATAAGATCACGAGAGGCGAAGGTGGTCTGGCGCACGGGAACGCCAGGTATGTGAACCATACGCGGACTGAGGAAATCGTCCTTCACGCTAAACAATAAGAAATGTCCAGTGTTATGAGGAAACTCGTCTGTATGATAATGCTCACACCACCAGAGTACCATATAATGCGTGTAAATAGGTAGGTAAACTGTGTGTGCTTCTTGGACAGGTGTCGCAGCTGTGGTGATGAGTAAAGTCAAGGGAAGGAGACGGAAAAATCCAGTAAATATCTTAAATAATAATTTTAGCGAGAACATGATTACGTTTGGATGGAATATATGTAGGGGTTAGATTGGAAATTTACCTTACATGATTTTCTATATAAACAGCGAAATATGTGAAATATTATCCTATGGTGTAAAGCCTAGAAACTGACGCTTAAAACAGCTTAGCTCCAACAGCTTTCAAGGAGGCCAACAAAGGTGAAGCGGGCGGGCGGAGTCTTGGCGGGTACCGGAAACCATGTGACGTCACAGCTATGGCGCCTTCTTTATCCCCTTCTGGGGCCACTGATGGATCCTGATAAGGAACCGATTCCGCAGAATTCCGCTTAATGTTATACATTACGTAGTATCCTATACCGCATGACTTCCGTGGGATGAGGAACAGCAGTCGCGATGTTGGGAGTAATTGTATGAATGAACTGGAGTGTGGTAACGGCACGACACTTAAGAAATGGCGCTGCTAGGATGACTTAGTATCCGTCGCTACGCTCAATTTATTGTGCAGGTCTTAGGATCATCACGGCCGAGGTGTAGTCAATGGTGGCGAGGGTGGTCACGCGGTATGGCCAGGGCTGGGAGGTGGTGGTGACGGTGGGAGGGAGTGAGTTCGATTTCTCCTAAGAAGTTAACTCCATTTTTTCCCTATAAGTGTGGCAAGGAAGGATATCTCGCTTTTAGGCAGAGTATTGAGTCATGTCATATCGTTCATCTACGAAGGATCGAGAGATTAAGGCTGTTCTGGCCATGAGAGTCAACAGTGTTGTGGGACTGAGATGGTAGACATGACCATTTGGCACAACGGTACGACTCTGGAGTCAAAGGCCAGGCCATCATGCTATCATACCTTTGAGTTCAAAAGTCGTACCGGCATGTTCTAAGGCCGTAACATCTTGTTCAGGGGATGCACCGTTGTGTTCAAGAGGTGGATTACTCGATGGTATTGAGCTATATATAGTATGCACTGGATATGCTTGCAGATCTGTATGGTATCCTTGCAGGCAAATTGTTTTGGGTATGAATTTTGTGATTTACAAAGCGAGAGATAGGATGGGGAGGGGAAGGGTGTGGACTTCGGAGGAAGATGTCCGAGGATACAGAACAGAAACGACCTAAAAGGTGGATAAACATAAGAGAGACAGAGAGCGACTACATGATACTCAGCATGAATTGGAGAACGGAATGTAGTCGAAGAAATAGACAGATAAAAGAACAGGTAATACGGGAATGGGCAAGAAAACATAGGACGAAATATAAAGAAACACAGTGAATTGGAAAATGTAGCTACAGTAGCTATAAACAGTACAAGGATCACTAAGAGGAACCCTGAAGAAAAATTAAATGATCACAGAGCGAAGTGAAAGTTGGAGCATTGAAAAAAAAAAAGTGGTTAAGAATAGAAAAGGGAAATTTATTAGGTTACTTCGCCATCCGGAAAGAAAACGGGTGGGTTGAAGGCGGTGTGAACAAGGGACGTGGGAGATTCCTGGAAGGCCCGTGCACGGATCTCAGGTGCACAGAGCATGAATGGAGGCAGGTGCACTGACCAAGGCCGGGAGGACAGGTACACACAACAAGGACACGGGGCAGGTACACATAACAAGTCCAGGGGGCAGATACACAGAGCAATGCAGGGGGCAGGTGCATAGAACAAGGCCAAGGGGCAGGCACAAAGAACCTGGGGGACGGGGGGTAGGTAGGTAGAGAATATTATTCACAGTGGGGTCTTGCGTCACACATTGATCCTCCACAGCGAATATGTGCATAATTCCATTGCACCTCATCAGAAATAGTCCGTGAGAAGGACTGCAGAGACGAGTGCGAGTCCTCACCATCTCTCTCTAGAGGATTCGGGACAACAGAAACAACTGACGGTCCTTGTGTTTGCCATGCCACACAGACTGCGAACAGAGTGTAAGCAATGCCTTGGGTGGAATGGGTGAAAGATACAGAACCTGGACTTGACCTGGTGATGGGTCATCAAACTTAGGGAAAGAAGGAAGAATAAAACTTAGGGGAAGAAGGAAGAATAGAAACCACTGCCGAGGAGATGGGCACGCAGGACACGGCCAAAGGGATGATGAGAGGGGTAAGGTACATGCAAAACGAGGCGAAAGGTGGATGAAATGAAACTGCCATCCCTGAAGGGGCAGTGGGCAGGTATATGAACACCAAAACACGACAGAGGTTGCCGGGCACACACAACACCCAGACACTTTCGAAGGGGAATAGGTTGGATGCAGAACGTACTGCGCGAATGGCTGCTGCGTTACGAAACGAGTCTGAGGACGGATACACGGAACACGGTGGGTGGGTAGATATACAGAATACGACAGAGCTGGAGGAAATAAAAAGCTGACAGAGTACAGGAAAGCTGAAGCTTGGTAGGCAGCCACACAGACTCTTGCTGAGAAGAGATAGTACCAGAAAATTTGGTAGATATGCGGAAAAATATTGATTAAAGATATGACAAAAATGCATAAGAATATAAAGAAAATGAATTGATACGACTCAAAAAAACTAGAAAATATCCTATTAAGATAACTAGAAAAAGATGGGAGACAAAATAGGAAGAGAGAAGACGATGACAGTAATAGAAGAAAATAGCAAGAATGTGGAAATTTATGATAGTCATTTTAGAAAATTAACAGGAAGTGAAAATTGAGATTCCAGAAAATGGAAAGCTGAAGGAAGTAATAAAAACTGAGATGATTTTAGATTAAAAACAAATTATGAACTATCAATGTTTACGATCAAGACAAACCGAAAACGGAAAATGAATGATACGAAAGGCCGGAAACAGTTGTTCGCAGAATACGCTGAAAAGGGAAGAAGAATTCTTCGATTGAAGATTAGAAAGGACGATAAACACTTAATAGGACAAGGTAGGAGAGAAGACGACGATAAGGAGGCACAAAGGGTTGAGTGAGCGGGACGTGGGGCGGGGCAGAGGAGCATCCCGTCATCAGGTGGTGAACCAGGGACAGGAAGAGGCCCTACGGGGTGGGTATCTGGCTACCTTGGTAATCCATCTTACTCCTACTTCTGTTGTTTCTTCCTCGCCCACCCACACACACACACAGTCTTCACCTCTACTTCCACTGACTTAGTCCCACACTACATCTCACGGTACACGTCTGATTTCAAAACTTTGCACCCCAACCATAACCTCTTTAAGATGGTATTCCCAACACCTTAGAATGGGATACCCACTGTGCCTCACATAACAACGTACCCCCATCTAGGGCTGGCGCAAGGGTATTTCGTGCCTAGGCGAGCTCTCAGATGAGCACCCCTTGGTAACTTTTTAAGAAGCTAATGTAAAGATTGAAAATCGGTATAATCATTTATCTGTGAAAGTAATGATAATCGTTACTAAGTCATTTATGAAATATACTTACGAAACAGTAAAGGTTTAAGCGTATAGTATATACACACACATACATAAGCACACAATATGACACTGTGGACACTGTGAGATAAAAATTACTTTCATAGTAAATTGTAACTGTTGGAGTGAAGGCATAAGTACTATTGGTATATAGTCATGCCATGTTATGCAAACTCTAGAGTATGCCTGTAACTGTTTAAAGGTGCCCAACATTATATAATGAAATGAGAACTCATTTAAACTATTCAATTCATCACACTTTGTAAGCAGTGTACACTTTTCAGATTTCTACAGAAATGAACAACTTCTACTTAAAGCATTTCAATGCAGGTAATTTAGTATCTCCTGAAGAATCTTTACCCCAGCGTTTTTCTGGGTTAGGGTAAGTTGATTGGTTTTGGTTATGTTTGCGTGGGCTAGATTAGGTTACAAACCTAATTTTACCACACCAAACCCAACTTAACCGAATTTCAAGCTTCAATAATATACAAAATTTCCTTGTTAGATCTAAGCAATTATTTCATTGTACCAAAATGATAATACACCATAAATTTCATATTCATGCACATAATAGATGTATATACAGAGCACAGTGTTATTTTTTATACCTTACTGAGATGAAGTCCAATGTCAGATGTTGTTAAGCCCACTGGGAATCCTAGAACTGCAAAATATAATCAACTATAACTTTACTCCATCTCATACCCATGATAAAACCTTATACCCGTGGGTGTATTATAAGTACCTATATAACATTTATCTTTCTATTTCAGAAAACACATCATGTCTGTGTGAAAGTGAAACCTTGCATACTATGAACATCTGCGGAGGATGAAGTGAGATAGCATCATAAATAGCTTCATCTTGGTCTATACTGTACCTGTAGTACCTGCAAAAAATATATCACTGGGAAGAACGCCATTTCACTGACACTGCCAGCTGTTAGGAGTTTCCAGCTTTTGCCAAGAAAGATCTATTTTCTGAAAAATTCTTTTGAAAAAATGGAAGTGCAGGAACATCTCTGGGATGTTGTCTTTGATGCCATGCTTTTGGGACATTATGACCCATCCATGAAGTCTGCCAACAATGCACTCGTTTACATGCCGAAAGGTATTGTAAACAACTGGAAGAAAAGACAAGGATACTTTTTTATGGTATTGCAATAAGAACAGCCACCTCAACAGAAATGATATTAACTGTTACTGAGAAACTGCAGGCCAATGGTTCAAAAGCAAAATTTGTACAGTGTGACCAAGTTCCTGTTAACAGATGTGTCTCAAAATTATTAGGTTTAACTTTGAAAAACCTTCATTTGAGGGAGCAGAGCTTATCTATTTTCTTATTACCCATCCCACTTTGTCAAGAGCACTAGGAACAATGTCAGAAACTGGAAAAAAAATTGGAAAGCAGTTGAACAGTGGGAATAAGTTGAAGGATTTTATAAAGACAACACATCTGGCTTGCACCCAGAATAATTGAACGTCTATATAGACAACGATTTTCTGATGTGTGTAAACCTTGATGTTCAGTTACTTAGCTTTCTTGTAGCATTAGGCATATACACACACACTGCACACATAGTTTGCTTAACTCGTATGCTATGTACATAGCTGAATTTATATACAAAGTAGACTGCTTTAATTGTGCCTTTTTTTTTTCATTATACTTAAAGAATTATAAACAGCATTTAGCTGAATTTATATTCAAAGTAAACTGTTTTAATAGTGCCAGTCTTACTTCATTATAAGGATTATAAACAGCATTAAGTGTGAATTCATGTCACAATAATTCTATTAAAAACATATCTCAGTATGTGCTTCATCTAAGCCAGTTTCATGGATGGATGGTTAATGAACTTTGCAGCATTAAGATTACTGTGACATGTGGCATTGTATAAGAACAAAATTTTCTGTGAAACATTTAATGACAAGATTAAACCAGGACTGATTAAAAATTAATTTAGTACAAATATGTTGGAAACAGATTTGGAAATTGTGACCACCCATACCGCTCAAACTTAAGCTTTACATTTTGCTAGGGGTTTACAATAATCTTTTGCAGCCTTCTACTACCTCAGACTTCATAAATAATACCACAGTTTGATTCTGTAAGGATGATGAACAAGGATGATTGTCAGGAATCTACCATCGATAATGCAGGAAGTGAAGTAGGGATTGATGATATAAAGATAGGTAATAATAATTTTCATCCACAGAGGATTATGACATTGCATATATCATATGGGGTGACGAGAAAGGTAAATGTGAGAGTCTTGGAGAGAGGGGCAAATATGCAGTCTGTATTGGATGAGAGAGCATGGGTATGAAGTCATTTGTTATTTGATGATAATACAGCACTAGTGATAGATTTGATTGAAAAACTGCAAAAGTTGGTGACTGGAAGAGTATGTGAAAGGAGGAAGTTGAGTAAATGTGAGAGTGAGCAAGGTTATTAGGTTTAAGAGTGTTGAGGGACTGGTTAGCTGGGGTCTGCTGTGTTGTTTCAAGGCTACAAAAGAGAAGTTAAAGACATGCTACTTGGCACTCCTTAGGGTAGAGCACTTAGCCCCACTTTGTTCATTGTACTAGTCAGTGCATTACTGAAATCGATTCCAGTGTCCCAGAAGTATCACTGTTAGTTATGCTGATGATATTCTTGTACATACCAAAACATATTGTGAAATGCAAACTGTTCTTAACTGCATATACACAGCCTGTGAAAGCCTTAGCCTTATCTTATCTGCTGATAAAAACCAAGGTCTTCAGTGAATGAATTGGTAATGGTAGTACAATTAGTGGACACCTGGGTGACTATGTCTCCTCCTTTAGATATCTTAGTGTCTCAGTCCCATGTGCTGCAGCTAGTGTGAAAAACTAAATTGGCAATGCACAGACTCACAGCTGTTGCAGGGTACTCTCCTAATTATGCTGCAAATGTCAGGATTGTTAAAATGATGTACTTAGCTTATATTAGGTTACTAATAGATTACCACACACCAGTTTTGGTCCTACATAACAGCAAGGTATCAACAGACTTGAAAAATTGCAAAATGAAGCCTTAAAAATCTTACTTTGCTTGGCCAAAGGCCACTAAAATACTCAATATGCAGGTAGAACTTGGTATTCCATGCATTGAAGACAAAATACTTGAAGTCATTCTTATGATAGGACTGAAACTTCTGCGTGGTGATCCAAGTAGTGTTGTCTCTGAAAAATTTTTGAACCATATATACCATGGCACAAGAGAATCTTAATGGATCCAAATAACAGCCAACCACATGACAATGTTTAAGAGTACATATTTTTATTGAATTAGGAAGCAGCAGCATTTCCTGCCTTCCTGGCAGAGAACTCCCCTTGATGTCAGCTCACCTACTTATCCACCTAAGAAACTGATTATAATCTTCACCTTCAACACTTAGCCAAACCCAATGCTCTTGAAAATATACAGAAATTCCAGACTGAAAAGAACATAGCGCAGTGCATCTATAATGATGGTTCTCATGATTCTGCCACTGGGAGGGCAGGCAGTGCTGCCATTGTGATCCAACCCAATGGTAATAGGTTAGAGAAAAATGTTAGGATAAAAAATGAGCATCACCCTTACAAACTGCATTGTTCACTACACTTATCACTCCTGATCTGGTCAAAATCACTGATGCAGACAATTTGATTATCTTTGATTTTTTATCTTTACTATTTGCCCTTATCACCCTAAGATCAGAATGTAACATGATGGTTTCTGAAGCCACAGACAAACATTCAAACATTATTGCTTTAAGGATTCAAAAATAATTTTTTTAGATTCCCTTTCATGTAGGCCTCCATGAACCTGACAAAGCTGATGCTTTAGCCAAACTTGCACTTAGTAAAGGTAATGTTGTTGAAAACATTGAGTTGTCAATTAGAGGCCTCAAAACTGTAATTAGAAAGGAACTAACAGACCTCTTTGAAGCATGAAGACAAGTTCAGATAAATGCATGTAGAAACGTTTTTCATCACAGTGAAATTTGTAAAGAACAAAATGTAAATGGAGAAAGTAATAAGATCAGCATCTTACAATATGTAACTGCTCTATTAAGTTTAGGCTACGGGTACTATTGGCACTTTTGCTTATCTGGAAATGTTAATTATGTGAATTGTAAAGTTTGTGGTCAAAGATTTGGACACAAACTGGAACACTATGTCTTAGAATCTGGAAAAATCAGTCTTTTAGGGATAGATCTAAATAAACCCTGCAAGAAATGTCACAACACATTATTACTAACAAGATACCTGAGATTTAAGTTTGTATCCACTTTTTGCATCTAGTTGGTAAAACTTACAATATGAAACTATATAATGCATGTAATGAAATACCTATTATGAATTGTGACATCCTCTGTAATATTAACCCACTGGGGTCTGACTAAGACCCTTTGTGACCTATGTAATCCTTTTGCACTACCGCTTACAGGGTGAGCATGGGGTGCACAATAAATTTGCTGGGGTTACCAGCACAGATCAATGAGTTTGAATTGAGAAAAATTGGAGGATGCGAAGTGTTTTAGATGCCTGGGAGTGGACATGGCAGCAAATTCTACTGTGGAAGTGGGTGATTGAGGGGGCAAAGGTTTGGGCAGCACTGAAGAATGTGTGGAAAGAGAGATTGTTTTTTGTAAGGGAAAAAATGGGGATTTTTGAGGGTATATTAGTCCCAGTAATATTAAATGGATGCGAGGCATAGGCTGTAGATGAGGATGTGCAGAGGAGGGTGGACGTATTGGAAATGAAATGTTTGAGAACCATATGCAGTGTAGGTGGTTTGATCAAGTAAGTAATAAAAGGTTAAGAGAGAGTAGTCGTAATAAAATGAGTAATGGTTAAGAGTGTGTGGTGAAAATTGTTCGGACATATGAAGAGAATGAGTAAGGAAAGAGGATATTTGTAGCTGAAGTGGAGTTAAAAAGAGGAGGGGACACTAAATTGGAGATGTGAGGAAGTGGTGATAAAGATTTTGCGATATCAGGGCCTGAACATGCTGGAGGATGAACGGTTTGCATGGGATAGAGTGAATTGGAACGATAAGAAATACATGATCGACATGCTCTACAGGGTATGCAAAGCAGCGAGGATAGACCATGGAAAGGTGAGTGGGACTTGGTTGTAGATAGGAAGCTGTGGTTTTGGTGCATTGCACATGACAGCTGGAGAATGGGTGACAGTGAATGTGACTTTTCTTCATCTCCAGGCACAATCTTGCTAATGCAGGAAATGGCAATCAAGTATGAGAAAACAATTAGTGTGACAACTTTGTTGGAAAGGGGAAATATTAGATAAGAGACATCAAACAACCTGATGATGAACACTTTGTTACACATTGAAACCCTTTTGAACACTGACAGAATTCATAATGGAGAGGGGTGTACATGGGGTACATCGTACCTAGGCCCAGGGGTCGAAAAGGGGGGCCCAGGAATTTCCTTGCAACTCATGGCATAAAATCATAGTGGATAAAAACAGGATGACTAGTGGAGAAGGAAAGGGGACCCGAAAAGAAACGTTGTACCCGATAAAATTCCTCTCGTGGGCTCTGTTATATACCCATTTTACATGATCAGTTTACTACACATGAACTTTACAGAGCCATAGAAAGCCTGAATTTGAACTAAAGCTATTGTTCATAGCTTAGCTTAATATGTTAATTAACCAATATAGTGGGTAACGTTCCTTACTTTATTCAATGCTGTTTTTCAAAGTTTTCATAATCCAATGATGTGGGCATACAATAAACATTATAAGCACTATTGTCAATATATATATGACATTGTTGCTAAATGGATTTATCTTATAATAGTATAACATTAAATGTTAAGCAGAAAGGAAGAGGCTGTATTAAGGAAATATTGACATGAAGATTATTAATTGATTTTATTTTCAAAAATTTCAAGCACTATATTTAATTCATTGCCTTAAGTAATGCCTGTGATAGGATGCCCAGAAATAAATTGGCAGATTATATAAAATCTTTAGGTTGTGTCTATGTAATGTTGCACGCAGTTAAAATGATCTTTAGGTGAACTTGTGTTATGGTCAGTAGAGATTAGTGCTTCCAGTGGGGTAAGACAGGAGGCCCTAACATGCTCTCATCTCTTTGTTGTGTATATTGATAAAGTGATAAGAATAAAGAAACTATATCTACGTATGGGTTTTTAGGTAATTTCCATGCATTAATATTGATGGAGCATACAGTAATCTTGCCTACAACCCATGATACATGTTTGACTAGTGTCATCAACTATTGAAAAGAGTATGGTATGAAGATTATTGAAAAAACCTATGGCATGGAGATTAATGAAAAAAGACCAGATTTTATGCTATTGATTCTCATGAAGATGATAAACTATCACTCATTAAACACAAGACAGAAAAATACTTATACCTAGGAGCATGGTTCAGATAATAGTAAAATAGAAATTGCTATAAGCTTATATCAACCTTATCAAGCATTTAGAAATGAATTCACAGTATTCTGAATTAAGTACTGAGATGCTGCATGGGTATAAGTTAATGGTTATGGAAGTTGCGGCAGTGGCATACATGTTTTATGAAAGTGAGTCTTGGTTTATCAAAAGTCCATATAATGTTATGGTATGTAATCAAGAAGTGTCCACTTGGTGTCAGAGTCAATACAAATGTATATGTGTCTAGTAAAGTCAGGCATACATCCACCAAGGATATTTATTAAATAAAAGAAAAATGTTCTTGAAATTTAGAATTCAAAATCTTATATGGAAGAACCATTCCAAATGGGAAATGCTGTTAAATTCACCTGGTTAGAGATTTTTGAAAAATGCACTAAATGTTGATGCTGAAAATGACCCAGTAACAAACATGAATTGTAGAAAGAATGAGACAAGCCAAATACTGCAACAAAATTTATTAATTATTGACAAGAAATGGGAAAAGCTGCTAGATTCCCCTGGTTACAGATTTTATGAAAATTGCACTAAATGTTGATGCTAAGAATGACTCAATTACAAGAACTGTAGAAAGAATGAGACAAACCAAATATTGCAGCAAAATTTATTTATTATCAACAAGAAGTGGGAAAAGCTGTTAAATTCAACTGGTTACAGATTTTTAAAAAATGCACTAAATTTGATGCTGAGAATGACCCAATAACATGAATTGTAGAAAGAATGAGACAAGCCAAATACTGCAACAAAATTTATTAACGACAAGAAATGGTTAAAGCTGTTAAATTCACTTGGTTACATATTTTTGAAAAATGCACTAAATGTTGATGCTGAGAATGACCCACTAACATGAATTGTAGAAAGAATGAGAAACCAAATACTGCAACAAAATTTATCTACAAAAATTAATCCACAGCTTATTGCTCACATCATTTATGATAAAATGTATATACCAGATTATGCAAATGGCATTAACTGATTTGAGATTAATGTCCTACACCCTTAAAGTTGAGACAAGCAGATGCAGTAGAAGTGTTAGAGAACAGTCTGCCAGAGTGAACAAGTAAATATTAAAGATGAGAAGCATGTATTTGTAAACTGTCCACTTACCAGCTATGACTTGTCAGAAATAGTGCTGTCATTTGATTTACTGGTCTCTCTGATGTGTGAGAAAGATATTATTGTTTGTAAATATGTTCATGAAGTTTTGAACATTTACGAGTAACTATTCCGCAAAAGATTAATGGGCATGTTAAAATACTTGAGTGCTTTAAATAATACATGAATTATACAGTTTAAGCATATAGCAAAATACATTTTTTTTAATCATTTACTATAGCATGTAACGTATCAAAATCAAATTAAAATAATTGTCCACTACACTTGCCTTTTTCATTTACATATGGATAAAAACATTCTTTATTGGACAAGGTGTTTATTCATGTAAACTTATATATACTGTTGTATATTTTGTCAATAAACTGACTATTAGTATCTCAGCCCATTATTAGGCAAATGCCTCATTAGCCAGGTGCAATCACCATTTTTTAAAAGGGCACCTACAAAATGAATTTACCAACGAGTTTCTGGCCTTGGGTATTTGGGAGAACTGGATCATTTCAAGTGTTTTTCTGCTCATAGTGCCTTGGTAATGAGTATCATGGACTAAATGCAGTGTTTGGTTATTGTACTCATATTTATCCTTTTGTGTAGTATGGAAAGAAATTTCTACATTGATGGAGCTCCATCTCTTGAGCGTTCATTATGAAGTAGCCTTTTAAACTTCTATAAAACTGCCAGCATTCACAGTTCCCATGCATAATTTATTTTAACCATTCACCACCCTTACACAATAACAGTACTTTTAATCCCATTCAATCTGCACCTCACCCAGTTTCTTGTCGTGGTCTCTGCTTACTCGGGTATCGCAGCTCATGAAGATGTGTCCACTTTCAGTGTCACCCAGATGTCATCTCTTCTCCATGCTGGTCAAGAGCCTGGTATGTTGGACAGTACCACATAACCAAATTAATTCTCACCCATATTATCAGTATTTTTCTTTTCTTTCTTTCATACATATTTGCCATTTTCTGCATTAGCAGAGCATCACCAGGGACAGACAAAGAAATGGCCTCATTAGACCATATTCACTTCCTGGCTTTCATGTATTATGCACTGAAACCAGAGCCCCCTATTCAAAATCAGGCTGCACTGGCCTTTCTGTGGTTTTTCCTGTGGTAGCTCAGCAAATGAGGAGGGAAGACTACAATCTATGTAGGCAGAATGTTAAGAAACTGATAGAGGAAAGTAAAGAAAAAAAATAGATGATTTTGGAAAAAAATTGAGAAAAGTTTTGGGATAATATGAAACTACTGGAAGGAGGTGAAAGAGTTGGATGTAAGAGTGGAAATGTTGATGTGAGAAGTAAGAAAGGGAATTGCTGAATTGAAAGGAAGATGGAAAGGGTATTTTGAAGAACTGTTGAATGTGGGAAGGGGAGGCAGCAGTTGTTACATGCATGGGTATGGAAGAAGGAAGGAGGAGGATACAAGTGCAGGGGCCTATAGGAAAGAGGGAGGTAAGAAGGGCAATAATGAGGCTGAAGGTAGGAAAGGCACCTGGAGTGGATGGGATTATAGCTAAAATGCTAAAGTATGGAGGAGAAAGTAATACAGTGGATGCATCTTATATGTAATTTAGCATTGAAACAGAAGGTTGTGCATTAGGATTGGGTGAAGCTATTATTTTTCCTTTATTCAAAGGAAAAAGTGCTTAGGATGTATGTAGCAATTATACAGGAATAAGTCTTTTAAGTGTTCCAAGAAAGTGTTTGCAAGAATAATAACTGACAGAGTAATGGAGTGACTGAATTAAAAATAAGTGAAGACCAAGGGGATTTTAGGAAAGGTAGGGGATGAGAGGATAGATTTTTGTAATAAAGATGACTGTGGAAAAGTATTTAGCAAAAGTAAGAAATTGTATGTAGCTTTTACGGATCTGGAGAAAATGTATGACAAGATTCGAGTGGAATGCTTTGTGAGATGTGTTAAGGATATTTGGCATAAGGTGACAACTGTTGGATGATGTAAAAGCCTTTTATAGTGATGTAAAAGCCTTTTATAGAGAAGCAAATGCATGTGTAAGAATAAATTGGAGAGCCGAGTGGGAGTTTTGGAATACATGCTGGTGTAAGGCAGGGCTGTGTTGTGTCACCATGTCTTTTATATATATATATATATATGGATGGAGTGAAAAAGGGAGACGAAAACAAAACTAGGGAAAAGGGGTGCAGAGATGGAGTGTGGCAGTGAGATATAGTGGCAAGCCTGTTTGCAGATGATACTGTGTTGTGTGCAGAGAGTGAAAAGGAGTTGCAAAAGGCTGTAAGTGTGTTTTATGATGTGTGTAAGCAGAGTAAACAGAAGGTAAATGCAAGTAAAATTAAAGTAATGGTGTTTGAAAGGAAGTGGAGTGAAAGTATAGATTTTGTAAAACCATATAGAGTGAAAGAAGAAAGTGTACTAAA
>JAYMFT010421012.1:0-17647 GCA_038088735.1 Panulirus argus
CACTTCTGCTTCCATGGTTTCATTTGCTGCCAAGTCCACTCCCAGATATCTAAAACACTTCACTTCCTCCAATTTTTCTCCATACAAACTCAAACCCCAACTAACTTGTCCCTCAACCCTGTTGAACCTAATAACCTTGCTCTTATTCACATTTGCTCACAGCTTTCTCCTTTCATACAGTTTTCCAAACTGTCACCAACTTCTGCAGTTTCTCACTCGGATCAGCCACCAGTTCTGTAACATCAGGGAACAACAATTGACTCACTTCCCAGGCCCTTTCATCCCCAGCAGACTGCATACCCACCCTTCTCTCTAATACTCTTGCATACCTTCCTAACCACCCCATCCATAAACAAATTAAACAACCATGGTGACATAACACACCCCTACCGCAGACCAACCTTCAATGGGAACCAATCACTCTCCTCTTTTCCTACTCGTACACATGCCTTACACTTTTGATAAAAACCTCTCACTGCTTCTAGTACCTTACCTCCAACATGAAATATTCTTAAGACCTTCCACAAAGCCTCTCTATCAACTCTATCATATGCCTTCTACATATCCATAAATGCTACATACAAATCCATCTGTTTTTCAAAGTATATCTCACATACATTCTTCAAAGCAAACACCTGATCCACGCATCCTCTACCACTTCTGAAACCACACTGCTCCTTCCCAGTCTGATGCTCTGTACATGCCTTCAACCTCTCAAGTCAATACCTTCCCATACAATTCTCCCGGTATACTCAAGAAACTTATTCCTCTGTAGCTTAAACACTCATCTTTATCCCCTTTGCCATTGTACAATGGCACTATACATGCATTCTGCCAATCCTCAGGCACTTCACCATGATCCATACATGCAGTGAATATTCTTACCAACCAATCAACAACACAGTCACCCCCTCTTTCTTAATAAAGTCAACTGCAATACCATTCAAGGAAAAGTAGTTTCAACAATATCATATGGTTGTGGAGAATGGGCTATAGACTGGGTTGTGCAGAGGGGGGTGGATGTGTCAGAAATGAAATTTTTGAGGATAAAATGTGGTGTGAGTTGGTTTGATCGAGTAAGTAATGAAAGGTTAAGAGAAATGTGTAGTAATAAAGAATGTGGTTGAGAGAGCAGAAGAGAGTGTTGAAATGGTTTGGACATATGGAGAGAATGAAAGAGAAATGGGCATCAGATATACAGATAGATACATAGACTGCCTATTCATCTGAAAATAAGTATTTTAAAGAAGTTTTTGCATTTGACAAAGGTTCAACTTTTAAAATTGTTGCAATAGTAATTAACCTTTTCAGTCCTAACCCTATATGACATCAAGATGATTGGTTGAGTCCTAGCAATGAACATCATATGGTCTGAATTTTTCCCATCCAACGAATAAACAAATGCTGCCTTTACTGCCTTAAGGCACATATAGATGCCAATTATCACCTGGAACTCTAACTTGTATGCAGAAATATCTGCATGTTTCAGTTTCTCTTAAGAAAACCATGGATGGAAGATGCAGTGTGTATGATCCATCTGAGCCCTTACCCTGCTGCACAGTATAAAAAAGTAAGATTTTGTGGGGAGCAGATGACAATAATAATAAACTATCATATCTGAACATGGGGAGTAATTTTCAATACAACAATAAAGGAAGATTCAATCATCAAACCAAGAGGAGGAAAATGAAACTGGAAGATGAAGCACCTGGTCAGAAAATGTGGTGAACTTAAATAGCTGTTGTTTATCAAGAACTAAATGCCAGTGTAAGATCATTTAAATGTCTATAACATTTGGTTTAAATGCCTCCTACTGTGGTATAAATGCCTCATATTCTATCTATAATATTTCAAATATTACTAATATTTCCCTGGCTAAATGGGGCAACATTTCAATGTAGTCAGGACTAAAAGGACTAGAGTATTCAAACATCACCACTGGGAGCTCAAAAAAACCTTCCTGTTGGTGGGGGACATGGGTGTAAGTTTGTTACGTGTACCTGGGAGAGTGGTGATTGTGAGGGTGAAGGTAAATACAAAGCATCAGATTGGGGATGAGTGATTTGGTTTCAGGAGTGATAGGGGATGTGTATCAAGTGTGTGCTATAAAGAATATGTGTGAGAAATACCGACACAAAGAGAAGGATTTGTCAGTGGCATTTATGGATCTGGAGAAAGCATAAGATAGTGTTGATAGAAATGCCCTGCGGAAGGTCTTATGAACGTGTGGTGTGGGAGGAAAGCTACTAGAAGCTGTGAGTGGTTCCAGATGAAGGCTGGTTTGTGGCAGGGATGTGTGATATCACCATAGCTGTTTCATTTGGTTAAGGATGGGATGGTGGGAGAGGTACATGCAAAGTTCTTGAAGAGATGGGAAAGTATGCAGTCTGCAGGGGAGGAGAGGGGCCTGGAAAGTAAATTAATTGTTGTTTTCTGATGACACAGCACTAGTAGCAGATTAGAGTGAGAAATTACAGAAGTTGGCATCTGAGTTTGGGAGAGTGTGCAAAATGAAGAAGTTAGAGTAAATATGAATAAAAGCAAGGTTATTATATTTATCAGAGCAAAGGGACAGGTCAGCTTGGGTGTGTATTTGAATGGAGAAAAGATGGATGAAGTGAAGCGTTTTAGATACCTGGGAATGAACATGGCAGCAAATGGAACCATGGAAGTAGATGCGAGTCACTGGGCAAGGAAGAGGACAAAGTTCCGGGAGCACTGAGGAGAGTGTGGAAAGAAAGGTCATTACCTAGGAAGGCAAATTCTTACACAGGTAAGTGATACAGAATGGCTTTCTTTGTTAGAATTAATGGCTATGCAGATGATATTGGGTTTTTCACAGATAAAACAAAGACATTTAATATAAATACCACATGAAACTAAACTTAATCAATATTCACAAGTTTGTCAAAGTCTGCGGTGTTACTGATCACCACTGCCATGCTCCAACAGTGAACTTAAACCTTATTTGCCTGCTCTCCAACATCTCCAGCAGCTTTTTCCTCGTGCTGAAAAAATTTGTTGCAAGTTAGGGTGTGGCGGCCTGGCTGGTTCTATTTTTATCCTCTCACTGTTATCATATATCATTTTACTGGTAAGGGAAAGCTAATCCAAGTGACTGATCCACATGTGCCTGTCACTCATCTGCCTTAACTCTGTGTATCACTTGCATCTTTCAGTCTATATTAATCACTTTCCAGGATACTTTGGATACTTTACTTGTATTCACACTTGCAGGCAATTTTCCAGATATGATAGGTTTCAAAAGTTCTCTAAATACACACAGGAGATAGCTAAAAATTGAGCAACTGAATTGATGTGAATTATGATGGATTGTACACAACCGGTTTAGAGAGTGTAAATAAAGCAGTAGATATATTTGCACGTTCTTTTTCTTTTACATTTCATGGACTATTCTTTTATAGTATATAGTATATAGTATATTTATTAAATAAATATTTTTCCATGTCCATTAAACGAAAATCTGTTATACGAAACTGTTAAAAGAAGTCAGTCTGTTGTACAGATGTGAGGTATGGGCTACAGATGAGGATGTGCAGAGGAGAGTGAATGTGTTGCAAATGAAGTGTTTGAAGACAATATGTGGTGTAAGAAGGGTTTAATAGAGTAAGTAATGAAAGGGTATAGGAAAGAGGTGTGGTCATAAGAAAAGTGTAGCTGAGAGAGCTCAAGAGGGTGTGCTGAAATGGTTTGGAAATATGGAGAGAATAAGTGAGGTGAGGTTGACAAAGACAATATAATGTGTGTTTTAGGAGTGGAGGGAACAAGAAGGGACGACCAAATTGGAGAGATGGATGGAGTTAAAAATATTTTGAGTGCTCAGGGCCTAAACATGCAGAAGCGTGAAAGGTATGCACAGGATAGAGTGAACTGGATTGATGTGGTACATGGGGCAATATGCTGCCAGTGGACTGAACCATGGTAAGTGAGGGGATCCATGAAAAGGTCTGTAGGTCCTTTTTGTGGAAAGAGGGCTGTGATTTTGGTGGATTACACAACAGTTAAAGAATGGATGTGAGCACATGTGGCCCTTTCTTTTTTCCCAGCAATACCTCGCTAACATGGGAAACAGCAGACAAGTACAGAAAGAGAGGTAAAACCTTATTGGTTAATGTTACAATATTTCAACTTTTGGCAATCATTGATGTAACTTTTGGTAATCACTTACATGTTATTTAGTAGGAACTTGTATTACTGTTTTATGTAAGAAAAAAAAAAAAATCATACCCTTAATTTGTAGGTTAGATTTTAATTATGCTGACTTGTCATACTTCTTAAATGTGTTCAGCCAAACCATTTTTGAGTGCACCTAGCAAGCCAGGAATGGCACACTCAAATAAATCTTTGTTTTGCATGCAGTCAATAAAATTCATGGTAGAAATCTACATGTCACAACAAAATCTCAAGGGTAACCAACAAAACTATAATCATTTGTTATTAATCCTTAAAGAAAAGTATGGTAACCAACAAAACTATAATCACTTGTTATTAATCCTTAAAGAAAAGTACATTTTAAAATAATGATCTTTTATCTAAGCAAACAACAAAAATTTCCTGAGGCTGGGTTTTCTGATAAGCTATTATTTTTCAATTTGAAAACTAATTTCTTGAAACCTTTTTAGAGGTACTGAGACATTACCTGCAACTCATATGCTGTTACTTTCTGTGGTGTGGACTTAGGAGCACATTCAACAATTTCACTTTCTGCTAAAGCTCGATTTTGTGCTTTTCTTTCTAGTTCTGCTTGACGCTTCTTTTCACGGTCCTCCTATGGGAAAAATGCATTACACTTGTTATAAAAGAAAACTTTACTTTTTTTTTTTCTGTTGGAGGCTCCAGTCACAGACAAAAGTCCACATCAAGGCTGGGCCTTAACTGAAATTGAGAAAATTATGAAAGGGAAAAATGGAATAAAGGAAAGTGTTTACAAATTTTGGAGGATGTGAAAAACCTGTCTTCTAAAATATGCTACATCATATATATTGGGAAAGACATAAGAAGGCAGAGTGTTCCAAGGCTTCGAGTTGTAAGAAAAGAAAAAGTTTTCATAAAGGCCCACCCGAGTTGCCAACAGTCACACAGTAATAATGTGACGCTTCAGCTTGATGAGTATTACACGACCTAGATAGTGGTAAGGGAATATTAGCAGCCAGCTCTTGGGAGCAAAAACCTAAGTAATAACTATAAAAGAAGGAAAGTAAACCAAAATAGCAGCACAGGACAAGCGGGTCAGGTTTTGAAGTTAGCCCGTGAGAGTTTATAGGTCACACTGTTTTTGACTTGACTCTGCCAAGTAAGGATGCAAAGCTAGAACCACCCTGGATGTGAAAGCAGTACTCCATACCAGGGCAGATCAATCCTTTGAATAAACGGAGCAAATGTTCAAAAGAAAAGAAATTTTCATATCTAATCAGGACTCCCAGTTTCTAATGGGCAAACTTAGCTATTTCTGTAAAGTGGGGTTTCTATGAAAGAGTGTATGTCACAGTAATACCAAGTATGCTCAAGTCAAGAGGTGGAATGAAAGAACCATCAGAGGAGAGAGGAAAGTTGTGGGGAATTTTCAATGGAGAGATGGGTAGAAACTGGGCTTTGGAGGCATTAAACTTAACAAGATTTTGTCTGCCCCACTGAGATATCCTGTCCAAGTCTGAGTTTACTGAGGAAGCTGTGTTGAGACAAGATGCAGATCATGTGGGAGAAGGAGCAGAATTGAGGGATGTGGGGGAATGCAGTGTTGAGTCATCAGAATATGAGTGCATCTGGTTATTCGTGGAAGAGAGTAAATTGTTGATAAAAAGAAAAGTGTAGGGGATAGGAAAGAACCTTGAGGAATACCACTGATGATGGAGAAAGGCGGGAAAGGCACCTGGAGTGGATGGGATTATGTCTAAAATGCTTAAGTAAGGAGAGAGTACGATAGAAAGGATGCATTTGATATGTAACTTAGCACGGAAAAAGAAGGTTGTTCCAGAGGATTGGGTGAGAGCTATTATTGTTCCTTTTTTTTTCAGAGGAAAATGGGCTAAGGATGTATGTTGCAATTATAGAGGGATTAAGTCTGTTTAGTATACCAGGAAAAGCTTATGCAAAAGTGTTCACTGATAGAGTGACAGAAGTGACTGAATGCAGAATAAGTGAGGAGCAAGAGGGTTTTAGGAAAGGTAGGAGATATGTGGATCAGATGACTATGGAAATTGTAGCTTTTATGGATCTGGAAAAAGTATAAGACAGGGTCAAATGAAATGCTTTTTTGGATGTGTTAAGGATATATAGCACAAGGGAACAACTGTTGCATGGCGTGAAAGCCTTCTATAGAGTAGTAAGAAAGTTTTCAGTATTCATATGGTGTAAGGAAGGGATGTGTAATGTCACCATGGCTTCTGAACATATATATGGATGAAGCGATAAGAGTGATGAAAACAAAACCAGGGAAAGGAGGTGCAGAGATGGAGTGTGGTGATGAGTTATGGTGGCATGTGACAAGCCTGTTTGCAGATGATATTATGTTGTTTGCTGAGAGTGAAAAGGGGTTGCAGAAGGTTTTAGGTGTGTTTTATAATGTGTGCAAGCATTGGCGATGGTGTTTGAAAGGAAACTGAGTGAAAGTATAGATTCTGCAAATATCTATAGAGTGAAAAAGAAAATGTAATAAACCATATTAAAGATATGGGGGAAGAAAGACCAGAAGAGGTGAAAGAATTTAAAATATTGGGGAAGAAAGACCAGAAGAGGTGAAAGAATTTGAGTATTTAGGAGTTATCTTAGGTAAGTTTTGTGATAAGGTAAAGAGCAGTACAGAACAGAAGAGTCATTGGGTCCCTTTACAGAATAATGGAGGGTAGTAGTGTAAGTACGGAAGTGAAGACAGGATAAAGGAACAGCACTGTACTGCTGACTCTGATCCATGCAGCTGAAACATGAACATGGAATGAGTCACAGAAGTGAAGAATCCAGGCTGTGGAAATAAGCTATTTGAGAGGAGCATGTGGTATGACTATATAGAATGAAGAAAAAAGAAATGAGGTGGTGTATGAGGAATGTGGTATGACATGGAATGCAAAGGGAATGAATTATCAAGTGACAGAGTGGGTGAAATATAATACTTTGAAGTGGTTTGGACATGTAGAAAGATTGCAAGATTGGAAATTTACAAGGAGAGTGTATGAAGATAATATTAAAAGAGAGGAAGAACACCTGTAACATGGGGAAATAGAGTGGAAGAGTACCGGAGGGAAAGAAATGCTGGAAAAAGACGTGGAATGGTGTATGCAGAGAAGGCATGTAAGGACTGGGATAAGTGGAGACACTTTTGCCATGGCCATCTCCTTGATTGAGTTACCAGAGGGAATGAGTGTCAGAGATATAGATAGATAGATAGGCTAATGGTGAGTGCTCAAACTACAGAGGTATAAGTTTACTGAGTGTATCTGGTAAGCTGTACGGGGGGGTAGTGATTGAGAGGGTAAAGGTAAGTACAGAGCATCAGACTGGGGAGGAGCAGTGTGGTTTCAGAAGTGATTGAGGAAGTATGGATCAGGTGTTTGCTTTAATCAATGTGTGAGAAATACTTACAGAAACAGATAGATTTGTTTGCAGCTTCTATGGATTTGGAGAAAGCATTTGATAGGGATGATAGTGATGCCTTGTGGGAGGTCTTAAGAATATACGGTGTGGCAGGACAACTGCTAGAAGCATCGAGAAGTTTTCATCAAGGGTGTAAGGCATGTGTACGAATAGGAAGAGAGGAGAGTGAATGATTCCCAGTGAAGGTTGGTCTGCAGCAGGGGTGTGTGATGTCACCATAGTTCTCCTGTCACATGCTTTCCCAAACTCAGACACCAATTCAGTACTTTTTCACTCAAATCTGCCTCCAGCACCATGTCATCAGTAAACAGTAAATGATTCACTTCCCATGCAACCCCCCCACCCATGACAAAGCAGACCTACTCATCTCCCTAAAACCACTGCTTTCACTTACCCCACCATCCCATCCATAAACAGATTAAAAAGCCATGGTGATATCACACACAACGCAACCATACCACAGACCCACCTTTATCGAGAACTACTGACCCTCCTTTCGAACTACTCATACCATTGCCTTACTCTCTTCATAAAAACTCCTCACTGCTTGAAACAGCTTGCCCCCCCTTACAGCATCACTATCAACCCTATCAAATGCTTTCTTCCAATCCATGAATGCCACATAAAAATTCCTCTGTTTATCTTTCTCACACCTTATTCAGAGTAAACACTTAATCCACAAATCTTCTACAACTCTTAAAACAACATTGCTCCTCCCCAATCTGATGCTCTGTGCATGCCATCATCCTCTCAATCACCACTCTCCCAAGAAACTTACCATGCTACTTTAAAATAACACTGTAACTTGAACATTCACCTCTATCCCACTTGCCTTTACACAATGGCACCATACAAGCATTCCAACAATCCTCAGGCACCTCACCATAATCCACACAGATTGAAAATCCTAACAAACCAATCAACAACAACAGTCATTACTTTTTTTCACAAAATTCAACCACAACACCTTTAACTCCAGTCACCTTGCGACATTTCATCTTAGGTGAAGCTTTCATCACCTCTCCCCTTTTTACCAAACCACTTGCCATGGTTACTTCACTTTGCATACCTCCCTGACCCATACATCTTTCATCTGCCATCCTATCAACCAACACACTTAATAAACATTTTTCAAAGTACTCGCTCCATCACGTCTTCACTTCATCTCTTTTTCATACAGCTTCCCCATCTGCCCCCTTCATTGATGTTCCTATCTGTTTTTCTTCTTTTTCTCACCCTATAAACCTCTTGCAAAACATTTTCTTATGCTCCCAGAAGTCTGTTAATACTTACTCATCCTAACTTTCATTTGCCGTCTTTTTCAGCACCTGCATCTTCCTCTTGACTTCTGCCACTTTCTTTTGTACATCTCCCAATTACTCACAATCCTTCCCTTCAAGTAATGCCCATACAACTCTCTTTTGTCTTTCACCAGCAACTTAATTCCATCATCCCCAACTCACTACAATCTCTCACATGCCCACCTTCCACCTGCAGGATGCTACATGCTTCCCTCACATATCAGCACAGCTTCAGATGCTACAAGCTTCCCTTGCACAATGGCACTGCTTCCCCAAATACCTCCTATTCCTCATCTACTCTCACCTTTTGCAATTCTACACGCAATCTCTCCTGGTAATTCTTCACACAGACTTTTTATAAATATAAACTCTCTCATTTTCACTCTTCATCTTCACTACACACCTGAAATCACTGACCTTTAGTGAAGATACACTTGACTTCACCCTTACGGATCAGGCCAAATGTATTTCCATTCTACCAAGATTAGGGTGCTGACTGATTGGTAAAATAAAGAGGCAATAACAGAAAAAAATAATGTTTCCCTACTATATACAGGAGGATTATTCTAATCCTACTATGGTGTAGCAAGGACTAGGAGACTACATAAAACAAGGATATCAGCATAACTCATTATCAGTGTTGATCTGGGACTGTTTTGGCTCAAATCTCCACTTCATTTACTCTTTTTGAGGGTAGAAATGTGAGTCACATTTCACAGAATGGCTGTAATAAAACACTTAGGGTCTATCAGACCATATGACAAAATTACAGATATTTTGTCATGAGTACCTATATATATGGTATTCTAAACACCATGTAGAATGCCATACAGAGAAATTACGTTCATGAAGCATGTTTACTTTCATATGAAGCAACAAATTGTTGTCTCTGGATGAATATTGAGCATCTTTCTTTCTTTTGAGTTCTTATTTTCATCGTTCTGTATCTGTTATTGTTCTGCTATAGTTACTGCAATGATGTCATAACACTGTGTTCACAGAAACATCATTGATTTCTTGATGTTCATGTAAAATTCTGTTATGTGAAAAAAAAATATTTACTGGTATTAATGGATTCTCATTCAGTCTTTGGGATCCCACAACACCAAATTTAAAAAACAAATTAATGATACCATTCTAGGGTTAAAAGCCTAGTTTTACAGACACTAGACAACCAATAAACTACTAACACATCACCTACATACTACACATGAAAATCTATCTATCTACCTATCTATATCTCTGGCCCCTGTTCTCTCCTGGACCTCCCGCAAGGGGGTGGCCATGGCAATATAGTCTTCATAACCAGAGAACTCCAGTGTCCCTTCTCCAGTGTCCCTTCTTAGTTTTTAGGTGCCTTATCCTGAACAGGCTACTGGTAAAAAGCAACTCATGCACAGTATTTGCAGAGACTTCAATCTATTGTTCCTAATGATTTCTTCTACCTAATGTTGCTACTTCTATCTACTGCTCCTACCATTTTGCCTAATAGCAAGGTTAACACAGAGCACTCCCCACAAGAAAATCTACAGTTATGAAGAATGAACAGTGTAAGTTCAGTGTTGTCAAGTGTTAAGTGTGACAAAGAGAGACCACATGTTTGCAGACAGAATGCCAGTTTCCACGTGTGGGTGAGGCAGAAAGAAAAGACAGCTACCTGCGTCTGAGAAGCGCAGCTTGGCTATCACTGAAATGCTGCCTCACTAAGCACCCGTCACTACCCTCTCGATACCTAAGCGGGTAGCGCTGATAATATACCTCACTGGTCATTCACTGGCTGCCTACCAGCTACTACCTACCATACAAGTATATCATCCTTCAAAAAGTGTGATGGAGGTATGAGCAGGCATGCTGCAGAGTGAATCACATAGTGATCTTGCTAATGTAGGTGGGTTAACTGAATAGGTATAAAAATGACTTTTTAGGTCAAATTTATTCATCATTAAGGATGTGGCTTAATGGAACAGGTATAAAAATGGCCTTGTGGGTTAATGTAATGATATCAAATGAATGGGTTATCAAAGTACTAATGGAAGAGAACTATGCAGTTTATAGTGCTCAAAGGGGATTTTGGAATCATGAAACGCCCTAATTTTAATTAAGAATATGGCATTATAGGTTACAGACTGATAAGTAGTATATGTGAAATCCTTTACCTTTCTTGCCAACTTTTTATTTATATGTCTGTCATTCTCTTGCCAGTATGCATCTTCTATTTCCTTATCCTTTTTAATTTTTTCTTGAGCAGCAATCTCTGCTTTTCGAGCCCTTGCAACAGCTGCCTTGCTGTTCTCTCCTTGAAATTTTTTAGGCATGATTTAAGTACTGGTTCTTTCTGAAATTTAAAAATGTACACATTAATATAAACTGACATCCAATTATTAATCAGTCACAAGGGAAGCCAACATCTGAGGGAAAAAGTTAATCTATTCCGAGTTCTTGCTGTATAGTGATCAGCTCTGCACGTAAAGTAATAAATAACACTACTCAGGCCCAGGAATTAATGCCAAACTTTGGCCTTACAACAGAGTTCTCTTTTATTATGAGTATCACAAATAATTATGTTTGAAACCAACAATCTAATCTATCAGATATGCAAGGTCTACTGTTATTAAACCACCTCACACCACATACTGTCCTCAAACATTTAATTTTCAACACATCCACCCTCCTCCACAGATCCTTATATCTATAGCCTATTCCTTGCATCAGTACATCATCACTGGGATTCCTATACCTTCAAACATACCCATCTTCACCCTCCAAGGTAATGATCTCTCTTTCCACATATTCCTCAAAGCCCCAAGATCCTTTACCCCTCTCACCTACCCTATGACTCACTTCTGCTTCCATGGTTCCACTTACTGCCCTGTCTATTCCCAGGTATACAAAACACTTCAATTCTTCCACATTTTCTTCACTCAAACTCACACACCACCTAACATGTCCCTCTGCCCTGCTAAAATTGATAAACCTGCTTTTATTCACATTTACTCTTAACTTCCTCCTTACATGCTATCTCCCATACGCATAAACCAACTTTTGCAGTTTCTCACTCAAATCTGCTACAACTGATGTGTCATTAGCAAACAACTGACTCCCTTACCACTTCCTCTCACCCCCTACACACTGCATACTCAGCCCTCTGTCCATGACTCTTGCCTTTACCTCCCTCCATAAACAAATTAAACAGGCATGATGGCATCACACACCCCTGCTGCAGACCAACCTCCCCTTGGAACCACTCACTTTCTCTCTCACTACTCGAATTTACACCTTTGATGAAAACCTCTCACTGCTTCATGTAGCTTTCCTCCAATAACATATATTCATAAGACATTCCACAATGCATCTCTGTCAGTGTTATCATATGCTTTCTTTAGATCTATAAATGTCACATAAAAATAATTCTATTTCTTTGCATTTTTCACAAATACATTCTTTAAAGTAAATACCGGATCCACAAATCTTATACTACTCCTAAAACCATACTGTTTGTCCCAAGTTTGATGCTCCGTACATGCCTTCATCCTTTCAATCATCACTCTCCCATACAACTTACTACGTACGCTCAGTAAACTTATACATCTGTGGTTTCAACACTCACCCCCCCCCTTGCCCTTATACAGTGGCAAGAAACATGCATTCTGCCAATTCAAGGTGGAGTTAGAGGAGAGACAGCTATGGTACCATCAGGACGGGAAAGTGAGGGAAATGTAGAGTGACAGAAGTTATAAGAGATACCCTTAGCTAAAGACCAGAAAGACTTATCTGTGGATGACAAGGAGAAGTTATCGCACTTCCTTTAAATAAAGGAATGCTTCGCTTCACGGATAACTTGCTTGCAGCGATTACGGGCAGTAATATATTAAGTGATTTCTACATGAAAAATCATAAGAAAAAGAAAAGTGTTTGGGTGGTCAAGAATAACAAACTAAGGTTTGGGATGGACAATATGACAGCATTTGCAGAGTATGCAATTATACATCTTTTTTATAACAACTCTTTTTGGGTGGAAAAAAAAAATACTTTTATATGCATTTTATAAAAAACTTGTTCAATTCTTAAAATTTGGTCTAGGATAAAAAAGCAGAATTCTAAAAAAATAATGGTTAGAAAAATAGTGATGTTTTCTATACACACTATACAAAATAAGCTCTCGATAAATTCTTATCATGGAAAACTTGAACAAAGATGTAATATTAAATAATCTCTACAGATAAAGGAAAGTAAATAAAGAAGAAAGGAAACAAAAATGACAAATCTGTTTCCGTATATCTTAATTTCCAGTTGCCAATAAAATTTAAAAAACTGGGTATAAAAGCATAGAGAAAAGGATTCTTTAGCCACTACATTGCTCTGTGCAGAAGTTTTAACAGTAGTAAGCAGGTTAAGGTCAGTCAATAACATATTTGTAAAAAAGTGTTTAATTGCCTTAAAGGATCAAATTATCGCATAGGTGACCATATTCCAAACTGAATAAAGCTCTAAAGTATCTGTACAAAACATCAGGTGGCTTTACATCACCCACCTAAATGATCATTACAGTAATCCCTAGATTTAATGGACCCCAATATAATGAATTTCAGATTTAATGGAATAGGCAAATAATAATACATTAATTGAGAAAAACTGAAAAAATAAAAACTCTCAAGCACCACACCATTTACATTTCATATCGCACTTGTTTTTGGTAGTGTGGGGTATAATTGCTTTGTTTCGGTCTCAGTCTACCTCAAGCTATCGTGTGGTCAGGTTGTATGTTGCATACAGAGAATTGTGACTTTAGCTATCAAATAATTTTGCAATTCTTACAATTCAAAATGGCATCAAGTGATAGCGGAGTTAAAAGAAAGCATGTGAACTGTTTATTGTGTTACTGTATATTGTTTAAAAAAATGGGTTATATTTGATTTAACGGACTTTCGGCATTAACAAACAACCCCCCCCCCCCATTAGCTTGTCAAATCGAGGGATTAACGTAATTTGTGAAAGACATCATGCCATCATGCCTGAGTAAATTATTTTTGGATGTTGTTAGGAACCCCTCATGTACTGCAAATATGTCATGGAACATAATGGCACAAAATAAAACTGTCAGATTCTGGTTAATTATAAGCTTAGCTGGGCATTGATATTAACTTTGAAAAATGACTACTTATGTTTTAGGTACTCTAAACAATTTATTGTGATTACAGAAATGCCTGCAGAGTATGATTTGGAGTATAATATTTTACTGAACAGTATTAAATAGTGGTAATAGTTACTTACAGCAGAGTGATTGTGGGGTCATTTAGAGTAAAAGTAGGTAATATGCATAGAAAATATCACTAAAACATTAAAAAAACCTCACCTTCCAGTGGTAGCCAACATGAGAGTAAGGGTATATCAAATTTATATTTGTCTCCTACTTGGGCTTGTGCACTGCTGTCTGTTTGTGGATATCCATTGTCACACTGACAGTGCATTTTCATAAGCATGACCAGTGCATTTTGATTATATCATGGAAAACTAAGATAAATCTTGACTGTTAAGGAGGTTAGGAGATTTTCATGACCGTTCTAACACTTGCTTTTACTTTAATTAACCTCGTATTTTCCCCAATATACTACTAACGCACTAATATCAAGTAAAATAAAATGCTTGAAATCATTCTCCGCTGGTATTTCCGTAACCTCAACAAGCTATATAAAGCATCTAAACCATAAAAACATACATACCCATTTCCCCCATCTAGTTTTCGTGCAAAGCAAAACTAATACATTACTGTCATCAACTTTTTTACATCTTAAACGTTATGATGCACGGTACAATCCCCTCTGTACCCAAACAAAGGTGCTTTGCTCCTTCAACAAGGGAAATTACTCAGTATTAAACTGCACACTTTGCCTCAAGTCCTCTCAAACGGAGGCTAAGTTTCTTTTGTAATATTCTATTGTACTTTACATATTATCTAACTTTACATTTTCCCTCTCCTTCACAATTCTCCTTCCTACTAGAGTTATTCATCATCAGATGATACGAAATAAAAAACAGTCTCAAGTCCTTATATCTATAATAAAAAACAAGATCATGAGTAGAACCAAGATGACATAGTTAGAACACAAGGCTTCATGAACACATCTCCTCAGCCTGCAGAGAAATATGTATAGATCAACTGCGAACTTGAAATTTACTACTGTGAAGCCTACTGGTACAGGAGCTTACCCCATGAGTGAGAGTACTCAGGCTATGTAACAAGATGTATCTGTACCCTGCTGTACCCCAAGCTATGTAGCAAGATGTACCCATCCTGATGTACCTCAAGCTGCAGCAAGATGTATCTGTACTTTGGTGTATCCCAAGCTATGCTGCAAGATGTACCTCTACTCTGATGTTTCCCAGGCTATGTAGCAAGATTCTAGGCTATGTAGCAAGATGTACCGATACGTAATCGCCATGTATCCGAGGTTAGGTTGCAAGATGTGTTCGCACCTTATGTCAGCCAGGGGATGAGACTAAAGGAAGAAAAATGTTATACAGTTTAGCACATACAAGACTCTCAGAAGAAAAACGTGAGTCATGAAATCATTTAACTTGTGCCAAAATACTTTTGAAACAGTTAATATGAAGATTAGTACTAATTGGTACCAACCGCAACTGCTTGGAGAAGTGCACAGGACAACTAGTCTACCGCTTCCTCTTAATATCTCTCGTAAACTCTTGTTTAAGAAAAGAATCATTCCTTAAAATACGAAATATTAATATCAAGCAAAAAATTATTAACTGACTGATAAATTTTTTCTTATCATGCATTAATAGCAGGAACATTAATGAAATATCGGTTCATTTAGATTTACAGCTTCATCTGCCAAGGCGCATTCTACCTCGGTTCTCTCACATCCAGCACACCAGGTCAGGCGCATTCTACCTCGGTTCTCTCAAATCCAGCACACCAGGTCAGGCGCATTCTACCACGGTATTCTCACATCCAGCACACCAGGTCAGGCGCATTCTACCTCGGTTCTCTCACATCCAGCACACCAGGTCAGGCGCATTCTACCACGGTATTCTCACATCCAGCACACCAGGTCAGGCGCATTCTACTTCGGTACTCTCACATCCAGCACACCAGGTCAGGCGCGTTCTGTCTCGGTGCTCTCTTCTCCAGTACACCAAGTAGACGTGCTCTGCCCGTGTTCTCTTCTTCAGTACACCAGGTCAGGCGAGTTCTGCCTCGGTGCTCTCTTCTCCAGTACACCAGGTCATGCGCGTTCTACCTCGGTGCTCTCTTCTCCAGTACACCAGGTCAGGCGCGTTCTGCCTAGGTGCTCTCTTCTCCAGTACACCAGGTCAGGCGCGTTCTGCCTCGATGCTCTCTTCTTCAGTACATCAGGTCAGGTGCGTTTTGCCTTGGTGCTCTCTTCTCCAGTACACCAGGTCATGCGCGTTCTGCCTCGGTACTCTCTTCTCCAGTACACCAGGTCAGACGCGTTCTGCCTCGATACTCTCTTCTCCAGTACAATAGGTCAGGCACGTTCTGCATCTGTGCTATCTCCAGTACACTAAGTCAGTCGCGTTCTACTTCGGTGCTCTCTTCTCCAGTACACCAGGTCAGGCGCGTTCTGTCTAGGTGCTTTCTTCTCCAGAACACCAAGTAGGCGTACTCTGCCTCGGTGCTCTCTTCCCCAGTACACTGGGTCAGGCGCGTTCTACCTCGGTGCTCTCTTCTCCAGTACACCAGGTCAGGCGCGTTCTGCCTCGGTGCTCCCTTCTCAAGTACACCAGGTCAGGCGCGTTCTGCCTAGGTGCTTTCTTCCCCAGTACACCAAGTAGGCGTGCTTTACCTCGGTGCTCTCTTCTCCAGTATACCAGGTCAGGCGCGTTCTGCCTCGGTGCTCTCTTCTCCAGTACACCAGGTCAGTCACGTTCTGCCTCGGTGCTCTCTTCTCCAGTACACCAGGTCAAACGCGATCTGCCTCGGTTCCTTCAGTACACCAGGTCAGACGCGTTCTGCCTCGGTGCTCTCTCCTCCAGTACACCACTGGGGTCAGACGCGTTCTGCCTCGGTGCTCTCTCCTTCAGTGCACCAGGTCAAACGCGTTCTGCCTCGGTGCTCTCTCCTCCAGTACACCAGGTCAGACGCACTCTGCCTCTGTGCTCTCTCCTCCAGTACACCAGGTCAGACGCGATCTGCCTCGGTGTTCTCTTCTCCAGTACACCACTGGGGTCAGACGCGTTCTGCCTCGGTACTCTCTCCTCCAGTACACCAGGTCAGACGCGATCTGCCTCGGTGCTCTCTCCTCCAGTACACCAGGTCAGACGCGTTCTGCCTCGGTGCTCTCTTCTCCAGTACACCAAGTCAGGCGCATTCTGCCTCGGTGCTCTCTCCTACAGTACACCAGGTCAGACGCGTTCTTCCTCGGTGCTCTCTTCTTCAGTACGCCAGGTCAGACTCGTTCTGCCTCGGTGCTCTCTCCTCCAATGCACCAGGTCAGACGCGTTCTGCCTCGGTGCTCTCTTCTCCAGTGCGCCAGGTCAGACGCGTTCTGCCTCGGTGCTCTCTCCTCCAGTACACCAAGTCAGACGCGTTCTGCCTCGGTGCTCTCTCCTCCAGTACACTAGGTCAGACGCATTCTGCCTCGGTGCTCTCTCCTCCAGTACACCAGGTCAGGTGCATTCTGCCTGTGTGTGTGTGTGTGTGTGTGTGTGTGTGTGTGTGTGTGTGTGTGTGTGTGTGTGTGTGTGTGTGTGTGTGT
>JAYMFT010421023.1:0-15457 GCA_038088735.1 Panulirus argus
GAGAGAGAGAGAGCAAAGTCAGTAGTAATAGAACTGACAAAAAAAAAGTTGTGAAGCAGTAGATGTAACTTTTACACAGCAATTTCAATAAAAGTAAAAAATTTTATCTACGTCTTGGATTCTCTTAACAGCTGAAGCAAAATGCTCTCTCTCTCTCTCTCTCTCTCTCTCTCTCTACGATATAATGTATTTGTAAAGAGCTGGGCGATGTCTATACGGAGGTCTTGAATAACTAAAGCTGATGATTATACGACGCAGGTAATTTACCCTTGATTATGCAACACAGATTACACAGTAATCGTCAGACAATACAGACAGTAGAGCAGTGATTATAAAATACAGTAAATACAATAATTATACAATACAAGAATGGTAATGCAATACACTTAATACAGAAATAAACCAGGCAATACAGTCAGTGCTGTAATGCTTATAGAGTACAGACAATGCAGCAAAAATAATACAATTCAGGAAATACAGTAAATGAATACACAGGGTGCTTAAAGCATGAATCAGGTCACCTAGATTCATCAGAGGTCATGATGAATCATGAATCAGGTCACCTAGACTCATCAGAGGTCATGAGTATGAATCAGGTCACCTAGATTCATCACAGGTCATGATGAATCATAAATCAGGTCACCTAGATTCATCAGAGGTCATGAGTATGAATCAGGCCACCTAGATTCATCAGAGGTCATGATGAATCATGAATCAGGTCACCTAGATTCATCAGAGGTCAAGAGTATGAATCACGAATCAGGTCACCCAGATTCATCAGAGGTCATGGGTATGAATCACGTCACCTTAGATTCATCAGAGGTCATGACAAAGCATGACAGGTCACCTAGACTCATCAGAGGTCATGATAATGAATCAAGTCACCTTTTTGAATCCATCATCGGTCATGATGAATAATGAATCAGGTCACCTTAGATTCATCAGAGGTCATGACGATGACACCGCAGACTACCTCAACACGGCAGAGGTCAGGGGGCATGACAAAGTTCCTGAGCGTCGCGTCAGTCTGCCAGGGACAGGTCAGGTCAGGTCAGGTCAGGTCAAAGGACTACACAATGCTGGGAAGTTCAACAAACTGAGGTTAGTTTCGGACATGTTAGGTCAGGGGAGAGAGAGAGGGAGAGAGAGAGAGAGAGAGAGAGAGAGAGAGAGATAGAGAGAGTGTGTGTGTGTGTGTGTGTGTGTGTGTGTCAGATCACCAGGACATGTTTGAGGAGAGGCGAAAAAACAAATACGAGTTACAGACCTCGTGATACAGAAGAGACAAGCGTGAGGTACAGACCTCGTGATACAGAATAGGGTCAAGTGTGAGTTACATGGCGGATAAGAATATAAGGGGATTCAAACACCAAAAAAGACTGGCATACCTTTCAGGCATTCGTAAACGCTACCCGTATTCTTAAAGAGAGGTAGGATACTATTCTCTGTCTTCATATAACACGAGTGTGAAGAACACACACACACACACACACACACACAGACGAAAGAGATAACAGAAAGCTTCCTGATCTGAACTGGGAGTACCACCTCTGTACCTCAAGTTTCAGAAATACGCGAATTTATTAAGACAATCGGAACATTATGTTGAGGGGTATAAGGCAAGTCTTCAGCGCCCCACAAGCTTGTTATGGTCCTATATTGTGTAGTAAGAGGAGAGAGAGTATGTCTAGAGTGCTCGCAGATTGTGTTATGAGATCCACACACTTGTAGCGAAGGCTCGGAGCAAGTCTACAGAACCCAACAGAGCTCAGAACATATAGCAAGACCATTCGTTTTGTGCCCAAAGCTTGTGATGAGATCTCAGAGCGCGTAGAGACGGTCCAGATCCAATTTCATTTCTCCAGCGCCAACAGCTTGTGGGGAATCCTTATAAACTGTGAGGTACAGGTGCAGCCCACAGCTCTTTAGTGCCCAGAGCTTTTCGTTACGAGCCTAGGGGGACTGTGGTCCGGCCGTAGATCACGTCTACACTGCCCCATAGCTTGCGGCTGTAAAACCCGAGAACGTGTGATGGAGATCTAGATTCTACACCTTTAGTACCCATAGTTTGTGGTGATGACACGAAACTTGTGGTAAGGAGGTAGGTGGGGGCATGGCCCTTATACCTGCAGGATATGGGGTAGCGAAGACCCCCTCCTCCTCCCACCAAAAAAAAGAGTGTGTCGAAGACCAGCAAACGAGGTCCAACTTGTGAGCATCCGCTCCTTCCGCGTCAGGGGAAGGAGGAGGAGGAGCACCACCACCATCATCCTTAGGCTATCTGCAGAGGTTCTCTTCCCTCGGTTATGGCAAGAGCCAAAACGGGTAACAGCCCCATTGTCTCTCTCTCTTCCGCCTGATTCACTACACTCCTATGGGAGATCCCGAAGCGGTGCTCCCATCAGTCAGCAAGGGCTTTACGACCCCTCGCCCGTGTGTGTGTGTGTGTGTGTATATATATTTTCACAAGGCATGAAGGGAATCGCTATAAGCTGATACAGTGGTCTAGCAAGTCCTGAAAGTGGTGACGGTGGGACGATAACCCACACATTACCACGCCCGCCATTAATGGTGCGGTGGTTAAGGCAGAAGGCTTCCAGACGGAGGCACCACGACAGCGGTCTCTGCGGCCCGTAGTTATGGTAATGGCTCGAACCACTGGTGGTGTTCGGGGTGTCTTCTTCGCGTTCTCGCACCACCGTACGTGAGAATGGTCTGTGTGTTCATCCCCGTAGCTACAATGGTCCAAAACAAGGTTGTAACAAACTAGGTTACCGTGACAATCCGTGGCCAAGATGGTCCACGCCAGCGTTGCGACCCACAGATATTATAGTCCATGGTGATTTCACACGATTCACCACCTTACACGACGTCTCCCCCCCCCCCCCCCCCCCCCCCCCTGCTGGCCTGAGATCTACAGCCTCTTGGAAATCAAGAGGGCCGGCCCGCGATTAACATCTTCAACACACAAGATGAATTAGAGACCAACGTGGTCGCTGAAGCACTCTCTCTTGGGTTTCCCTTTACGCCGAAGAGAGCTGATAGATTGTTCCTTTTGTGTTACCTTTCACGGCGTCATCATCAGTTAGTGAGGAGAGGAGTACTCCATACACTAGATCAATGCTGGAGACAAAGGGGGCGGAGGGCTCTCCCTGCTCAGGAGGTCCTCAGGAGGAGAACTTGAGGCTGATGAAACGACAAATGCTCTAATACACCAGAATGTTTGGTCCGAAGACTCTTCCTCTCTCTCTCGCTGAGCAAAGGAACTTCTCCCAGCAGTATGTAAAGTACTTATTTACTTTCCCCGTTCGTCTCCAGCTGACCACCTTCATGACGGCCTTAGAGGGTGTGTGTATGTGTGTCAGGCAAGCGTGGGTACGGGATGGGTTTCGGGAGAGAGAGAGAGAGAGAGAGAGAGGGAGGGAGGGAGAGGGAGGGAGGGAGGATGAGAGATATGGTTAACAGAAACGCATTTTAAGGAGAGAAAAAGAAAAAGTCATCTAGAATCTCCCGATATCGAGACGAAATAACGTAGGGAGATGGAGTCCAAATGATCAAAGAATAAGAAAAAAAAAAGGGGGGTGGTGGCAAAGACTGACTAACACTACAGCTCCAGAGGAAAAAGTACGAGGAGGGGACACAGAAAAGACAAAATACGAACACAGAAAAATATACAGAAGGGTTGACAGAGATGTATGGAGAGAGGGGAGGAACCCCTAAGAGTTGGTGAGACAGTAAAGGACACAGGGTGTTGTAGGTGGATACCTTTCTTTATTCCAGTAAAATCCTTTTTTTAACACCAGCTACGCTGTGTGTTCACACGAGCTTCGGAAGACCCCCGTGAATATAGTCCCCTCAGTGCAAATATTCATAGAACCTCACTAACGCAAGACGTCAAATATTCAGGTCCATTAGATGCAAAATTATTAAAAAATACAATCATTAACAGACCGATAGACCAACATCTCCCAAGAAAAATAGAGATTTCCACCCAGTAAAGATAAGTCTTGAGGTACCAGCTCACACACACACACACAAACGGTTGTCAAACAATTCGTCAGAAGTGATTCATTGTATATCGTCCTGGCCACCGTTTCGTGAGAATAAATCTGTAAATCTTTCTGTCAGTCCATTTATGCATTCGTCCTCTCCCCTCCGCCTCTCCATAGATTTTCCTTTCCTCTTTTCTCGATTTTCTACAGTTCTTTTCCCTTTTCACCCTATGCTTTTTCCAGTGCATCTCTCGTCATTTTTCTTTCACATATTCCGTTCCCAAAGATTGTCGGATTTTTGAGATATCAGTGAATAATCTTTAGGGTGTTTCCTTACACATCGGTGAGATTCCTTTGGATGAGGAACTCATAAGTATTTCAACAAAGTCTCTCAGAGATCTTTAGCTTTCAAATTTTGCTGCACAGTACCCATGGTTTATCAAATTTCTCGGTCCTTTTTTTGGGATTATCTTTATCTCCAAAGTCCTAAAACATTTCATTTAATGTTTAGTTGAGTAGCTGATAACGTAACTGAGCTACTTCGTCATTCACAATATTCGAGGGCACTGAATCTTGCCATTTTTGAACCAGGTTTACAAAGATGCGAATCTTTCACCCTTTACGAGAGAATATTCCACGAGGAGGGGGAGGAAGAAGAGGAGGAGGAGAAAGGAGAAGAACAGAAAGAGGAAAAAGAGAGAAAGATGAAACAAGTTCACCAATAAACTCGGCTGCTGCCAAACAGCAGACGCTCCGTGGGTATGGACACAACAGACTCTCGAGAACGCTAACTCCAGCTAACTTCTGCAACAAGCTTTGATTAGTAAACAGGAAGAGAACGGCCCAGGGAAGCCGGACGCATTAGAGGTTCCAGCAGAGTAACCCAATGAGCTCTTACGCAACAGGAACCTACCAGCTCCCCGTCCGGCCCTGTACTAAGACATCCATCTTCCTTCTTCAGCGTTCACCATACTAGGGCATTATCCAGTCATTACCCTCGTGGTTGGACCGACTTTTGCCTCGTCGGATTTAACGACCAGCTACGTATAGGGAGGCCACTCGGCCGAGAGGGAGGCACTCCCTTTGGCTATTTACTAGTGGCACTGTGGAAGGCACTGTGGGTCACAATGTCGAGTTGGATAGCACTGTTGGATCTGACCCTTCCTTACCTCCCTACAGCCAGACGAATCATCTCTCGTCTGAAGGACGGACATCTTCTTTGCTTTTCCAGCTATAACTGATCATCTTGGACCCTGCCAAAATGCGGGAGGAATTATGGAACCTCGACGACGAGGTGACCACAAGCTTATCTCCTTACCGAGGAAGGTCAGGGTCTTGCAGACTAAAAGGCTCTGTTAGCCAAGGGGCTTTCTTCCACCACACTTGAGGACATGCGACGCAACTTCGGAAAATCTCATCTTTCGCAAAATTTCTATAATTTTCCCTCATGCTGGAAGGTATTTACGGATAATTTTCATAATCGCAGAGTCGAGAACGAGAACGTTCGACATGGAAGACCCGTGTCTTGCATCAGTCTGGAGAGGTCGCTCAAAGCCTCTGGTACGCAGCATTGTGTGATGAGGCTTCCGTCCAAGCGTTGGGCGCCTTCGGAATGACACTGCAGATGTGTTACGTGCTGGGGCTGTTCTGTGTCCTGTATCACACAGGACAATGAGAGCGTTGAGGAGGCTGGGTGCGAGGCTCGAATAAGCATCAACAAACCAAATCCAGCAAACATGATGCCAATAATTCACAGACACATTCCCAGTGAGCCGAGCTTACGTGAACAGAACATTGTTTGAGAGAAGACGAGCAACATCAATTACGAAAAAAATATATAATCATCAAACACTGAGTAGAAAATGCAGTAGTTTTGGGCCACCACTGACTAAATGTGGCCTGGCAGTGACCGTTTATAATCTCCTGGGAACAGTAGGCAGAGTAAAATGGCTCGACAGCGTCATGAAACTCTGTTGGTGCCGAAAGAATGCTCGGATGAGAGTCGAGGCGTAATACTGGCAACTGCGAGATGACGATCCACGCTGTAGGTACGGTAGAGGGATAGAACGAAGACTCGAAACACAGTTGGGGAAGCAGGGAAAGATATCTGATCACGAGGATATGAAAGATCAAAGGTTCGGATGCCTGGGAGAGTATTAGAATGCAAGGGGGGCAAATGTTAGTGGTTTAGGAAGCTAAGGGGATCTACGAGGATCTACTGGAGGATTTAGGGAAAGGCTCCGGAGGATTAGATAGCATAAGAAATTGTTGGAGAGAAGGTTTAGATGAGATGGGTGGGTGGCTATATCTGACTGGTTGCCTGGCGAGGGGGGGGGGACCACTGGAGATGAGAGAGAGGAAAGCTGTCTGAGAAGGCCGAGGGAGATAACACAAGGCTTAGGGCGATTACAGGAGGCGGAACACCCTGTCTAGGGAGTATCAAGGGAGATCTGGCAGGTCTATGGGAGAAGATCAGAGAAGATTGCGTAGGTTGGGGAAGAGTTGGGGAATATCTTAATGTCGAGGTCTCTTCTTTGCTCTACTTTTGGTCCTACGATGAATGGGATTTTATATCAGAGAAATACAAGAGACAAAGGGAAATTTCAGATACACAATTTCCAAGGCTGCAAAGGGTTTCGGAAATTATTTAATGGCAAACAGTGTCTTTGGAAATTTAACTTGGAGATGACCACTATGAGAGTGAGGAATTCAGGGCTACTCACTGAATATGAGGGAAGGTTTATTGTCTGAGTAAAACCATATTTCTGAGATAAGGGTAATGTTCGGTTTTGTGTGATAGCATATAAGGTCATTTTGCTCTGAAATGATACTCTGAGAATTATATGTGTATACCAGTTTTCCTGGACGATTTATGAGCGGCTGACAAATCGATTTTCCGAGCAAATTTAGCGATATGATCATTATTGGTGTGTTTGCTTGAAACTTTACGTGTAAATTGTGTGTGTGTGTGTGTGTCACAGACAGACACACAGACGGCAAAAAAAACGCGAGAAATGCCGACAAACGCCCAGCCACAAGGAACAAAGCATATACAGGTAAACACTGAAATAAAAATTATAAATATGGCAATGAATAATGAATAAGTAAAAAGAAAAAAAAAAGAAAGTAAGACATTCAGTTTCTCAATTTCTGTCTTACACTGAAACATGTGTTTCGGTTTCCATAGAGTTTTTCCTCATATAGCACAGAGTCGGACAGATACTGTCTACTGTATGATCGAGAACGTGGGTTTTGACCATGACTTAAAATTCCTGGGATTTGATTGGACGCAGGTACGTTCTTGCAAGCTTTTTGCGGTCGATCCACTCCCGATTAGATACAAAACACCGCCATATACAATTGGAATAGTTCGGGAGGAGAATGAGGTTAACGTAGGTGGGAGTCACAGAGAGTCTAGACTCAACGAAAAACATTTCAATGTGAAAACTGGAATATACTGTCGTCTGGGCGACTAATCTTCCGAGTCTCTACTGAAGTTAGTGAGATTAGGGGAGGAAGTTAGTGACTGGGAAAATGCGACGTACCTACCAGACGTACGTATGTGATTAGAAAACCCAATCCTGATATGTTAGAGTGTTCGAATCGCAGGAAGACAGATGGATTCTGTAGCTTGAGGCTCGACGACCTCTGGGACCTGTATGTGAAACAGACTATGTGCACAGGCAAAGAGGGACAGACACCGAGTAAATAATGACGCTTGAACGAAAATGCAAGGTGATGAACGTGTTATCCAGTGGCAGTTGGAGACACGTTCTTCACTTCCTCGAACTACTTATGCCGGGAACGGTAAAGAGAAGTGGGATATGAACACTGATATAACATGCAGTTTATATCTGAAAGGCTGGACAGCAGGAGAAACCGAGCCTCACATTAGGAAACAAACGCTGCAGGTAAAGAGGCAAGAATGAGGTGAAATGACACACACACACACACACACACACAAGGCTCAGCAGATGAGCCCTTGAAGGTGTAGCTAGGGAGTGAGTCTTGGAGTTCGTGAGATACGGCTGGGTGCAGGTGGTGGAGGGAGACAAACAGGCTGCAGGTGGTGCAGGTGGTAGGGAGAGACGGAACAGGTTCACAGATGGTTATAGGAACAATAAGTCCCGATGAATCTCTCTTGAGAGACTTTAGGTTGAGTCCAGAGTCTCTTGAGAGACTTTGGGTTGGGTTCCTAGTCTGTTAAGAGACTTTGGGTTGAGTCCCGAGTCTCTTGAGAGGCTTTTGGTTGAGTCCTGAGTCTCTTGAGAGACTTAGGGTTGAGTCCCGAGTCTCTTAAGAGACTTTAGGTTGAGACCTGAGTCTTTTGAGAAACTTTGGTTTGAGTCCCGAGTCTCTTGAGAGAATTAGAGAGGATTTAGGGAAAGGTTCCGGAGGATTAGATAGCATAAGAAATTGTTGGAGAGAAGGTTTAGATGAGATGGGTGGGTGGCTATATCTGACTGGTTGCCTGGCGAGGGGGGGGGGACCACTGGAGATGAGAGAGAGGAAAGCTGTCTGAGAAGGCCGAGGGAGATAACACAAGGCTTAGGGCGATTACAGGAGGCGGAACACCCTGTCTAGGGAGTATCAAGGGAGATCTGGCAGGTCTATGGGAGAAGATCAGAGAAGATTGCGTAGGTTGGGGAAGAGTTGGGGAATATCTTAATGTCGAGGTCTCTTCTTTGCTCTACTTTTGGTCCTACGATGAATGGGATTTTATATCAGAGAAATACAAGAGACAAAGGGAAATTTCAGATACACAATTTCCAAGGCTGCAAAGGGTTTCGGAAATTATTTAATGGCAAACAGTGTCTTTGGAAATTTAACTTGGAGATGACCACTATGAGAGTGAGGAATTCAGGGCTACTCACTGAATATGAGGGAAGGTTTATTGTCTGAGTAAAACCATATTTCTGAGATAAGGGTAATGTTCGGTTTTGTGTGATAGCATATAAGGTCATTTTGCTCTGAAATGATACTCTGAGAATTATATGTGTATACCAGTTTTCCTGGACGATTTATGAGCGGCTGACAAATCGATTTTCCGAGCAAATTTAGCGATATGATCATTATTGGTGTGTTTGCTTGAAACTTTACGTGTAAATTGTGTGTGTGTGTGTGTGTCACAGACAGACACACAGACGGCAAAAAAAACGCGAGAAATGCCGACAAACGCCCAGCCACAAGGAACAAAGCATATACAGGTAAACACTGAAATAAAAATTATAAATATGGCAATGAATAATGAATAAGTAAAAAGAAAAAAAAAAGAAAGTAAGACATTCAGTTTCTCAATTTCTGTCTTACACTGAAACATGTGTTTCGGTTTCCATAGAGTTTTTCCTCATATAGCACAGAGTCGGACAGATACTGTCTACTGTATGATCGAGAACGTGGGTTTTGACCATGACTTAAAATTCCTGGGATTTGATTGGACGCAGGTACGTTCTTGCAAGGTTTTTGCGGTCGATCCCCCTGAGAGAGGGTGTGTCTAGCCGAGCCATGAGATCCCACAAATTGCTTTGTTAATCGTATGAGCCAAAGAAGAAGACAGAATATGAAATGCTCTGTTACAGCTAATCCTGATCAAAGAATCGCTACACGATTGAACTGGTCCTCAGGGGAGGAGGAGACCTTAGAAGGCGCAGGGAGTGTGTGAGGAGAGCCACTTGCAACACTGAGGAACCACCTGCGTCAGAGGAGCTAGCTGTATCATCGTCGGGAGAACAACTTGCAACAGTGTCAAGAGGAACCAACACCAACCAGAGAATTGATCGATTACCTGCCGAAGGCACTGACGGAAGGGGTGGGGGTGAAGAACGCCCTAAGGAGGCGATGTTGAAGAGCAATATAGAGAGGCAAGAGGGTGCAATGGTGATGAGATGATGAGGCGTGAGGAGAGAGAGAGATAGAGAGAGAGAAAAATGAGGTGATAGTGAGGGAAGGGGATGAGGCAGGAAGGTAATGGAACAAGAGCAAGTGACAGTAATTGAGTGGAGACAGAGGAGATAGAAGAGGAGGAGGAGGAGTAGGAGAACGAAGATACTGGCCATCAGCGTCTTGCTTAATAAGCCTGAGAAGATGTGGCTGCTAAATCGTAGTAGTGAGCGAGTTGCTAAACGCGTGAGAGTGGGCGTGAGACGGGGCTACTACATTGTGACACAGGACGGCAAGTTGAGCTTGAGTGTTCGCTCTTACACAGCAGGAACAAAGTGTGTCGACATCAGCAAGTGCTGGTGTGAGGTAGGGCAATAAGACTAACCAAGTGAGACCATGTCATATATAGGAATACGCTATATTCGTATTAACAGGTTACGTACCGTGACCAAGTCAGCTGTAATGGCATAGCACGCCTACTGACTGGCAGGGAGATTAAAAAGCCTATTGACACACCAGCAGTGACTGATGGAGGATATCCTTTTTGGGGAAGCCATTGTCCAGTTGCCTATCTAGAATTAAGAAATCGTAATGTCACAAAGATCTAGAGTTTAACGATATTACAGAATATTCACAATTTTTTTTTTGTAGGCAGGAGCATCAATGAACCCCCACTGTAGTCTAGAGACGAAACATCTAGAGACTAACCCATATCCTTATCTAGGAATTATTAAAGTCTCCCTCGTTACGGGAATAATCACCGTGAGATGATTGATTTGTGAATTCTTAAGAGGAGGTTTGAAAACAGCCGTTTCTCATCATGAACCCAAAGGAAGACTATCAGTATCTAGACTCGTTGCTGGATGGTACGGATGTCGCCGCGGTATCTCGCAAGAGCGGTTTACGAGCAGTTCGACTCCTCTGAAGTCATTTTAAGACTCTCATCTCCAGTCCACCTCTTAATTCCAGAGCTACAGTGCCAATAGGTATTGTCGTGAGGTCTGTAATTCTCATAGGTGTTGGGCGGAGTATTCCTATAGGTATTGTGGCAAGGTCTACAGTTCTCATAGGTGTTGGGCGTAGTGTGTTTTTTTTTCTTAGTTGTTTGTGTGTTTTGCAATCTCACGTCTCACCGAAGAGACAGGTCGCTATAGGAAACTCGCCCGGAAATGGGACAGGAGTTTGAGGATGAATCAGTGTATCTTCCTTTGCAGGGAATCCTGCAAAACTGGTTCAAGTTAGATTACTGAAGGATTGGCTGTTGCTTTACAAAACTCCCAATGTGTCTTGACGTGCAGATCTCAAACGTCTTAACTGGGAAGGCTGTCCGCCAAACGACTTGCTTTCTACCTTATGATTTGTAAGCGTCCTTCAAAACCGGACTCGTGAGTGATGTAAACTCGTCTGTTATATTCACATCCAAGTGAATACTCTGACTACACAAGAGCAGTTTAGATATCATTATGCTGAATGGGACAAAATCCCACAATAACATAACTGAAGAACATTGGGTCAAAACAATGTCTACACTTCAAATAATATCCTGCTGTTGGTCACGTCCGTCTTCGTCAGCAGACATCCACTCTCAGTTCACATCTTCCACTAACGCGTACCCATAAAGATTCGGTGAAATTACTTCCCTGAACGTAGAAAAGAAGAAGAAAGGCATTTCCATACCTCCTCTCTATTTCCCTGAGGCTGTGGGGAGCAAAGTGAATCAAATGTGTACCATATACGTGTAGACTTATGGCCTCCCGAGTAGAAGAATAGGTCAATATGTACTTTGTAAATGCCCTGAACACAATAATACTTCCCAATATAGAATTTGCCGCAGGGGCTAGGGTCCGGCAAGGCATAGCTCGCAAGGGTTCAATATTAGGCTTCCACATGACGGAGCTAGGCTTCCACATGACGGAGCTAGGCTTCCACATGAAGGAGCGCTCGGTACACGGGGCAGTCTGAGGGCCCCCTCTCTCGTGGTGTGTGTGTGTGTGTGTGTGTGTGTGTGGTGTGTCTTAACGAAGAGGAGAGGAGGAGGAAGGGCGTCTTGCTACGGCTGAGCGACTGATGTACTCTGAAACAGGACGGGTTGTGATGGTATTCTCAGGTACTCCCCGACGGAGGTGGTGTCCTTCGGATTGTTTTCTCGGTGTTGGTTGGTCGTAGGGGGAAATAAGGAGCGTCCGTTTCTCTGCAACTCTCTCATATTGTTGTAGTCTATCCATCTACATATATAATGTATGCTATTGCCTTGCGCAGAGACTGCATGTTTGAGAAGAGTAACGTGGATGTTCTGGTTCTGAGTGAGTACTCAAGGATAAGGTTGAAGACTGGTTTGGTAATGTCTTCGGGGTAAATCCAGGGCTTACGGTGTGATGGCTAGAGCTAAGGAAGGGGTAGCACTACTGCTGAAAGAAAAGTTGTAGGAGTGTGTGAAAGAGTGTAAGACAGTGAGCCCCACCAGACAGATGTGGGTAAAAGACAGAAACTGGATTGCCAGATATGTTAATTATTAGTGCTTGTGCACCTACGAACGAGAGGAGTGAGAAAGAGAGACGAGCTATTTCGACGAGAGCTGAGTGAGTGTGTCAACCGGTTTGATACGAGAGATCGACCATTAGCAATGGGTGATTTGAACGCGGAAGTGGATACTGTGACAGGTACCTAAGGGTATTACTGGAGGACAGGGGGGGGGGGGGTATTCCCTGATGAGAACAGAAATAGTAAACAGCTTGTGGAATGTCCCTTTGCAGAGAAAGAAAGGCTTCAACACCAACCATACGCTTACGTCGGGAATCCTTGGCTAATCTAGGCTAACGACGCTCCTATGAGCTCTTAATCCGTATGAGGCCTAAAACTAGTCGCCGCTAACTGTTAATGAGATGGTTTTGTGAGGGCAGATTGTAATGAGGGTGAGGAACTTTTCGCACCATAAATTAGTTGGTTAACCTGACTCTCTAGATCTGTTCGCACTATCATTTCATCCGCGTTGAGGGGAAGGTCTCTAGTTCACCTACGTTGAAGGGAAGGTTCTGTCATTCACCTACGTTAAGGGGAAGGTTTTCTCATTCACCTACGTTAAGGGGAAGGTTTTCTCATTCACCTACGTTAAGGGGAATGTTCTCTCATTCACCTACGTTAAGGGGAAGGTTTCTCATTCACCTACGTTGAAGGGAAGGTCTCTCATTCACCTACGTTAAGGGGAAGGTTTCTCATTCACCTACGTTGAGGGGAAAGTCTCTCAATCACCTACGTTGAGGGAAAGATCTCTCCTTCAACTACGTTGAGGGAAAGATCTCTCCTTCAACTACGTTTAAAGGAAGGTCTCCCATTCCCCTACATTGAGGGGAAGGTCTCTCAATCACCTACGTTGAGGGGAAAGTCTCTCAATCACCTACGTTGAGGGGAAGTTCTCTCAATCACCTACGTTGAGGGGAAAATCTCTCACACTCAGACGAACAAGAACCTTACCAGTTTTACTGAAGTTCGAGTTTTATATATATAAATTTTTTCAGTTTTTTCTCTGCTCCTCAGCACCAGACTAAACTGTTTATCTCTAGGTCTAGCTTGTTTTCCCTTGTGGTCTGGGATGTGACAACACAATTAGCGGGTTGCAACACAAAAGAGGATGTGTTGTTCTGCCGTCGGCGGGGGTCAAAAATGGCACAAGCCACAACCGTTCATTAAGGTCACTTCACTAGCTTTTGAGACTGCTACTCTCACCTGTATGGATTTTCCTTTCGGTTTAGCTGTAGCGTTTAGCTGTAGCTTCTTGGGTTAGCTTCGGCGTCAAAGTTTTCAAATAAAGTCGTAATTCTGGATTACGTGAATCTGCTCTACTCCTGACGGGGTAAGATTGTGTCGTTCAGGTGCTCATGTTTAGCGTCAACGGTACTCACGAGCTGCTGTTTAGCGTTACCTGTGGTCAGGTAGTGCTGTTTAGCGTTACCGTTTAGCGTGATCGGTGCTCATGTGCTGCTGTTTAGCGTGATCGGTGCTCATGTGCTGCTTTTCAGTTTTATCGGTGCTCATGTGCTGCTATTTAGCGTTATCGGTGCTCATGTGCTGCTGTTTAGCGTGATCGGTGCTCATGTGCTGCTGTTTAGCGTGATCGGTGCTCATGTGCTGCTGTATAGCTTTATCGGTGCTCATGTGCTGCTGTTTAGCTTTATCGGTGCTCATGTGCTGCTGTTTAGCGTGATCGGTGCTCATGTGCTGCTGTTTAGCTTTATCGGTGCTCATGTGATGCTGTTTAACGTTATCGGTGCTCATATGCTGCTGTTAAGCTTCATTGGTGCTCATGTGTTGCTGTTTAGCTTTATCGGTGCTCATGTGCAAAGCTTTTCAGTTGAAGAGCAGCTTCAATGGTCAAAACCTTAACAAAGGCAGGCCAGGAATCACTCGCATTTCGCGACTCTCGCTGGAGTTGGCAAGACGTCCAGAATTCGTTTGACCCATCCAAATGGACGAAAATATCTTCATTGTATAACTGGAGGACTTCTCAATTCCACAGGAGTCCATGGTGTCCCTGCTACTGACTGCAGCGCATCTTCAAAAAAGTAGGACTCCTGGAAAATATGTAATCCCTTCTCAGAGTTAATAAGTACCTGTTTAACTTTAAGAGGAAGTTGAGAATGAAGCATATATATATATATATATATATATATATATATATGTATTCATACATATACATACAAATATTTATGTATACAGTCTACTAACCATATCAATCTATTATCAAACACACATGTTATCTTTCTTTATGTATTAATTCCTATTGGCTTCTTTACTTTTTTTCTTGCTATGTCTACTACAGGCGACCACATACCTGACAGACCACTGGGTCCAGACTCGGGACATTATACTTTATATATATATGATCCCATTAGAGAAGATAAGTCAGGCACAATGAGTAGAAGAGGAAGTAAAAGCCGTTCTCCCAAATATGTATCAAAGAAACAAAGAGAGAGACAGAGAGAAGAGAGAGAAGAGAAGAGAGAGAGAGAGAGAGAGAGAGAGAGAGAGAGAGAGAGAGAGAGAGAGAGAAGTGTAGGTGTGCCCGGTTACGCAAGGTCTCCATAACGCAAACTGGTCTAATTTGTATAAATCACTGATCGGGAAAATTATCTATTTGGTTTGTTGACGTTTATGGGGGCTTGAAGAGGTGCTGGCGGTGTCAGTTCCGTTGTATGGAGAAATACTCGCCGTAACCATGAATTATAACGCAAGTTGCGGACCCCGATGGAAATTCCATTACCGCTTTATGCCAGAATATTTCTGGGGAGGTAATTGGAAGAGTTGAGTGATGGGTAAACATAACGGGAAATTGATCTAGGCTTCTGTGAAATATCTTTATTTTACGCGAGAGTGAACGTTAATTTATCTGTGTCTTGTACACGTATGGGAAACTGGATATTCTCTCACCTGTACATCATTAAAGCCAATTTATGTTTTGGTGTTTTATGGATTACGTTTAGGCAGATAAATTGTTTAGGGGAAGCTGAAGGATAGCATACTTTCCATGAATATATAACGTATCTATGCAGTTAATTTCTTTGATATATATATGAGAAACTTTCCCTGTT
>JAYMFT010421034.1:0-17647 GCA_038088735.1 Panulirus argus
TATATATATATATATATATATATATATATATATATATATATATATATATATAAGCCAGTGTTATGGTTACAAGTGATATCAATGTTCAGCAATATCAACCATACACACACACACACACATGAAACAGATTAAGCTTACACTTTGCGAAAACGTATGAAGCTCAGAACTTATCCATGTAAAATTAGATTTATACACGAGAATTACCACGTTTCATTACTCAGCATTCTACCTGTGAACGCTTTCTAACAGATAGTTACCATCTCAGGTTCGATAACTTCAAAAGCGTGAATTACGAAACATTTCAAGAGCAACGGTTTGAAACTATCAATTAGAAAAGATCTTTTAGTGTCGAGGGAAAATGTTTTCATGAGAAACTTGGGCAAGAGTAGCGGAAAATACGGTACTTTGGAAAAAGAAGATTTTCTTCGGAAACGATAGAAAGTAAAACCCGGTACATATGGCATAACACAGCAGGAAGTGACGAAACATACAGCTCCAACACAGCCCACTTAGCGTGCAGAGTTCAACACAGTAGACACATATATAACATGTAGGAAAGACAAATATAACTCAGCACAGCACACACAGCATGTAGGCAAGGAGTAAAGTTTAGCATAGCACACGTAAGGGAGGCCAAATACACCTCAACATAGCACGCAGGGAGGGCTGTGCTAGAGCCAGACAGACCCCCTCCTCCCGCGGCAGCAAGGGTAGGGAGTGAGGGATGTTCTGGGAAGGGAAGGTTTTCCGCCTGAACCACGTGTGAATAATTCATCAGTTGCAGATCTTATCATTAGTTACCTCTAGATACAGTAAACAGGACGGAGAGGGAGGCCGGCCCAGCTCTCACCGCCTCTCTTCTCCTCTCCTCGCCTCTCTCTTTACCTCCTTATTCTTGTTTTTTCTTCTTGCTCTAAACTAACTCTGCCTTCCGTGTCGTCTTCTTTTTTCTATTTCCCTTTTACTCTTACAACTTATTTTTCCTTTGGTCTTCTGGTTTTCTCTTTTTTTTCATACAACTACATTTGTTAATCTGTCAACAACTAATCATGTTGTTCTATAGTTCTTCTGCATACATTTTCTTCTTCCTCAGTTATTCTCTCTGATACTAATTCTTGATTCTTCATCCTTCTACCCTTCCTCTCTCGCTTTACCTTCTAGCTACGTTTTCTCCATCCCATTCCCTTGTAACATCTCCATATTCAAATGACACTCTTTGCCTATTCATCCTTCCACTTGCTTTCCCAACTTCCTAAGAATGTTAAGCTGGCTGGGAGGTATAAACTCTCCTACATTCCTCTGGCTTCTCTCCTTTTAAGTTTCATCTTTTTATTCTTCTTTCCTTCCCTACTTTCATCTGTACTCTGAATTCATCTGTTACCTTTATCTTTGTTGTCCACTTTTGTTCTCTCTCCTCGCATTACACTCCTATTTGTTTACTTATCTTGTGGCCTAGGCGGCGGAGGGAGGGTTGGAAATTTATCCTCCCATTATCATATTCTTTTTGGCTTTACCCTTTTTCCTCACATGATTCCGGCAGGACTTTAGCGACAGGTAAGGAATGAAGTCCATTCCCAGGTCCTTCTCACACACACACACAGGTTCCTGAGGCTTATTTCTTACTAGATAATGTTTTCATAGAGGCCTTTCAGTATCTTATGGACCATACTCTTTAGAGAGACAGGTCTGAAGTTCCGTGCAACCTCAAAGTCTCCTTTCTTAAAGACAGGCACGATCTTTGCCCTCTGCCACTCCCTTGGGACTTCGCCTTCCTTCAGCGACATACTGCACAACAATTCAAGCGGCCAGCCAAGCACACCTTCACACTGCTTCAACAAACATGACGAAATTCTCTCATGATCACGAGTTTTGCATAGGTCAGAGGACTGAAGTAGTCTCCCATTTTTTTTTTTTTCAGATATTTCCACTACTTTCCAAGATTTCCTCCCCATTCCAACGCACTGATGTTGAGGCTACGGAGTATTTCACTGTGCAAACACTTTTGAACTTCTTGTACACCTCCTTGCACATATGCAAATCATCCTGTACAACTCCTGAATTCTTTAGCCTGATTAAATGATCTTTAACCGACAAATTACTTCTAATGAATTTATGGAAAAGTTTTGGATTATCTCCTGACTTTCCCTCAATATTCTTTTGAAAATTTCTGTTTCTCCTTTCTTATCGCACGGCACGCATTCCTTGCTGTTCTATACTTGTGTGTGTGTGTGTGTGAGAGCGTACGTAGAGTGAATCAACCAGAATATCTGTAAGCTTTATCAAACATTCTCATTACTGGAGAACCCGTGCATAAAAAAAAACTAATGCTTTCTTAGCAGGGGTGAGGCAGGAGCAAGGGGAGCGGGGAGATGACGGGGGAGAAGAAGATATTAAGGAGAGAGGGGAGATGAGGAGGGAAGACTAGGGAAGAAGGAGTGACCCTTTTAAGTAGTTATAAAACTCTAGGAACCCAGAAGAAGAAAGGGGAGAGAGAGAGAGAGAGAGAGAGAGAGAGAGTCGGAGGAAAGACAATGCTTGAAAGCAACTGTTGGCCTTAGGGATTCGTTAACTCTTCCCTTTGGTCTTAGAAGTAATCTAGATCCTCCCCTCCTCCTCCTCCTCCTCCTCCTCTTCCTCCACCTCCTCCATCTATCCCCATCTTGATACGGAGGACACAAAACCCAAGTCTAGATTTATTGTTTGCAATCTTTATTTTTCCCCTCAGAGAGTAATTAAATATTGATTCCAACACAAAGCTTCTTTTGAATACTCACATTATAGCTTTTTTCTTCTTTTAAAAGCTTGACAAAACGTAGGGCTAAGGTGACTGTAGACCCACCTCCACAGTCAAACCCCAACCCCATTCGAAATTTTTGCGTCCGTCTTTTTCGGTACCTGACATTCGGCTATTAATCAGATTTGCCGCGTTTTTTCTTTTTCTCTCTCTCTCTTTTTGTTTCGCGGCGCGAGTCAAGTGGGAATACATGAAAAGTTGAATGGTAGAGGAACGGGTAATGAAATGTAAGGGGGCAGAGAGAGAGAGGGGGGGGGAGACTGATGATAAATGTGGGTTGGAAAGGAGGGAAGAGGGGCAAACACGCACACACACAGAACTCCGGAAGAAGGTCCAGAAGAGGGCAACAAAGGCGATACCAGAATTGAGAAAGTTGAGGCACAAGGAAAGGCTAGACGACTTACGTTTGTTCACCTAGGAAGACAGAAGACGGAGGGGTGACCTCAAGAAAATCTTTCAGCTTTTAGATCAGTCTGATGAAGATAATGAAGACTTCTTCGAAAGATGCGATATATATATATATATATATATATATATATATATATATATATAGTTTCTAAATAGCGTTTATATGCCTTTAGAAGGCGTCTCTAATTTGGCTGGAGCAAGAGGCTCTCAAACAAAGTAGTAATATACAAAAGGGAATTCCATAGTTTCTATGCAGTCATCTGGAACAATGGAGTCTCTGCAACCATTCCATGGAATCCAGAGAGGAAAGATACCGCCTTTTTTCCTTGGCACTGAATGGAACGTTTGGTACCCCCTGCCCCCCTTAGAAAGGGTGGAAGCATTGGGGATTAAGGGGGGGTTTACCCGTATTACCTCAACCCCTTCGGGATGTGGAGGAAGTAGACCAGACTGAATGAAAACGTCTTATAGGAAATGAAAAAGAAAAAAAAATATGGTTGGCTAACGCTGGCGATAAGAATATATTTTGACATACGCGTAAAATGACTGATTAACAAAAATAGGTGGGGGGGGGGCGGTTAGACAACCCGCCAGGGGGCAGTAAATAACGGAGCAGGTAAAAGAAATCCTAGCTGAGTTTAATCATGTAGGCACGAGATGAAAGCAGCACCGAAGTGCTTTAAATCAAGTGATGCGAGGAATTCAATTTCAGTTTCAACACTCGACTCGCGGTGGGGCCCGCACGTGCTACACCTTGTCTAAGACATTACAGGTACTCGTTAAACACGAGCGTGTAATACAGCTGAAGGCGATATGGTTACAGGGGATTACACGGATAAGAGTCAAGGGCGCGTGAGGCCGAATGAACACCTGTTTCAGTCACTATAAACATTCCACGTAACATTTAATGTTTGTGTAAAGACGTGCGTCTGGTGTACCATCCCCTGAATGTTGTCAGTCGTAATCGTTAATCATTATTATAATTATCATAATTATCATTATTATTATTGCAGACATTTACAACAACACATAAAATCCCCGACAACCTATCCCCCCCCAAATCCCCAACACACACACACTCATTAACTCTCACTCCCCTCTAAAAAACGTCCCTTGTTCTCCCCTTTCTCACTCCGGCACATTTCATCTCCCCTGCTCTCTCTCTCTCTCTCTCTCTCTCTCTCTCTCTCTCTCCCCCCACCGAAGTGTGGAGTGAACGCTGCAAAACTCCGGCCCAAAAGCTTTCTATAGAGTTTAAGGTAAGTGCCCTCGCCCGGGGCTTCCTGAATAGCACACAATTAGTGTTCAAAAGCTGTCTTTAACTTTTTTTTTTCCTCCACATTTTCTTGAGTCTTGATCATACGTCTTTGCATTCATTTTCTTTTTCCTTCACATTTTCCCGAATCTCGATCATGCTTCTTTGTATCTGATGTTTTTTTCATCACCCACGTCAGACTCACTCCAGAGCTACCCCGTGTTCACTGTGCTGTTGCTATATTAATCTCATCTTTTAAGTTAAAAGTAAAATTCTGGAGAAGTTTCACTTGTTCCCAAACTTACCATAATATGTCTGACCTTGAATAAACGTGTCGTAAAACATACCTGACCACTTTCTTTTTCTATCGTTTATTTCTACTTTATATTTTCTCATTTTTGAGGGTAAAGAGGCGGCCTCATACACACGTGGGCTGCTGGCTTTCAGTCCACAAACATACAGTCTCTCCTTCTCATAACACCTGACAACACGAATCTCACACGATTCGTTTTTCGTAACTCTATATTTCCCTGTGGGGAGCGCTACGCGCTAGCCTTGCCTTTTGCCAAATCTCGTTGTAATTACTCGTAAGTAAGTGATTACTCTCTCATGAGGTAGGTACGACCACACCTCACTGTAAAGCAGCAAGCTGGAGGGTATTACACTACTTCCTATCTATGGCGCCCTAATCTATCCATCTATCTATTCAGAGAATCTTCTTAACTCGCTGTTAAACAAACACAAGCGATGAACATATGACATTCTCTTGCTATAGGTTTTCCCTAACGCGAGGAGTCGCTTAAGAGAATAAAAAATAATCCCAGTTCACGATTTAATCCGCATGGCGATTATATTTACCTGTGGTAGAACTGCATGAAATGAGGTTTCTGTGTTCGTATCATTTGGTTGTGGTGTTCTTCTTGCTTTGTTTTTATCATGTTCTGGTAATGTGCTGTCCTCAGGCCTGACTCGACGGACGTGCAATTCCTCACGCTGGGTTCGACCCTGCAGCCTTCCCTCGTGGATTCTACCGGCCTGGGGAATCACGTCAGTTCTGCAACCCTCTAATAACCAGCGTCCTCTCAAGTATGGGCGGACAAGTGAGCTTTCATTCATGGTTCCCACGGAGGACGTCACCTTCTGACGATAATCAGTTTCACCGATAATCAATGGAGAAGACTTGAGCCGAGGTGGCTCGGGAGAATGTCAGTTCCTACGAAGGGAAGGTGCTCTTTTTAGTGTTGATAATCGATGGGGGACTTGAACCGTGGTGTCTCCCAAGGCTCCCGGATTTTTCTGCTGACGGCTCCTAAGACACTGTGTTTCGGGCTTGTTTCTGAACGATTCAATGATGTACGTAGTAGGTTGTGGACACCAGCCTCCCAAGGAAGTACTACCCTCTTGACCTGGGAGTGTTAGAGTGATGCCCGGAACCATCCTATTCCCTCCGCAACAATTTTGCTGCACTGACTTTCTGTATCATCAAACTATTATGATACCGGTGGGCTGGACTTAATATCTTTTCCTTTCATGCTCTTTACACTAACACTTTTCTTTCTACCACTTGTCTCAATACTTTCTCCTAATTCATACCCTTTCTCTCTCATTCGAGGTCTGGTGTCAGTGAAGACTTCTTTCTGCCCATGACAGGAACCTTTGACGGAGAAAAGCAGATGAGGTGAAAATTTCAAGAGCGAACACTAATATGAGAACGAATATTCTACTAGCGAGAGACATACCAAATATCTTTCACATCTTCGCCTTCCTTCCACGAGTTCCTTAACATAATCTCTCGACTCTTGACACCCTCCCTCTTCCAACTCGTTTCCTAAGACCGCCTTATTCGAAACATCTTAACTCTCTTTGCACGGGACCTTTTACATCCATTCACCTCCTCGTAAAACAGGCTATTGTTTTACTATAAACTTTCATTCACCTTTCCTCCGAAAAATTCTTGTTTACATTTTTTCTCCTTCCTCCATCCAACACTTATTTTCGTTTCTATTCATAGCATTATATTCCTCACGCTTTCAGTTTTTTTTTTTTATGTGTTTTTTGTATCATTGTTTTCCGAAACATTCAACTTCTCTTTCCCGACTTTCATTTTTCTTACTGACCAACCAACCTTTAACATGCTCTCTCTCTCTCTCTCTCTCTCTCTCTCTCTCTCTCTCTCTCTCTCCAACACACACACTGCCCTGCAGGATATCATTACGATCCTTCAGCAAATAACCTCGTCATAGACCATCAGGTCTTCTGGTATCTGGCTTTTCCACGTACCATCCTCCAGCAGATAACCCTTATCATAGACTAACTCATGCACTTCCATGAGACTGGACAATCCGGTTTCTAGACAATGGAGACTTTGGCTTCCATAGATTGAGAACTTCAACTTCCAAAGAGTGGAGATGCCAGCTTTCAGACACTGGAGACTCTGGCTTCCATACAGCTAAGATTTCGGTTTCCAGATTCTGGAGATTCCAGCCTTCAGAGACTGCATACTACGCTTTCCAGACTCCGTAGATTCCGTCTTCCAGTGGCTGGAAACTCCGGCTTCCAGACACTGGAGATTCCAGTTCCCAAGGACTGGAGACCCCATTTTTCACAGAGTGGCAACCCAGGCTTCCTAAACAATTTCAATTGCAGATTTATATGTTCTTCCCTCTCCACCCACTAACAAACTACGACGAAGAAAACCTACACACCCTCCAGGGAGCAAGGCAAGATGTGACATCTTAACACTTGCTGAAAAGACAAGACATCACAGCAAGACTTCGACGACCAAGTTCTCACCCTCACATGGAGATTTGATGATGATATCAAGGAACAAACTATTGATTAATATGATGAAACTGATGTACGTTCTCCAGAAAGACAAGGAAACAATAATAAACATCACACAATGAGAGACCATGATTTCCAGAGCAGTTTGATGTCACACCTTCATTCGCTGACAGCTGAAAACTCATTCGATTTCCGTGCTCCCAGATCGCTCTGCGTTTCAGAGGCCTTACTACAGCGAGAATAAACTTAAAACGAGAGTCCACGCCATCACATTACTCACGGAGAAAATGGAAAGGTCTGGATCACAGAACACCAAGGGATTTGTCTTCAATGGTGTCATTACGCGACCCCTTCAGGACGTCTTGACTAACGGTTAATGTCGACCTGCTGGGCAAGTTCCCCAGTATGGGTCAGCATACTTAAAATCATGTCTGCATATATACCTGAGGAGTTTACATCAATCTCTTCTAAGTTCTTTTTATTTGTGATTATCTTCAGTTTTCCTGTCGTTTGAGATGGCCACAACTGCAGCATGATTTTGCACAAGCCATTTCGGGCGTCATGGAAAAAAAAAAAAAAAAAGCATCTCTGATTGGCAACAAAGAGGATCAGGCTCTGTCCCATGACAAGCTGCGCCTAGAACTCTCCTTCTGGGGTTCCGGGTCAGGCGTCAAGGATAACAAAGCCTAAAGTCGTACGAAACCGAATCGGTCTCGCGGAAGGTGGGGTTTCCACCACCTCCTCCTCCTCCTCCTCCTCCTCCTCCTCCTCCTCCTCTTCCGGGGTTTCGAGGCGGGTGTAATAGCGAGGCTTCCTACAGAAGGTAATCGAGGGTGTGTGCCGAGACATGTCCCAAATATGTCACCAACCTTACACTTCAACCACCCAGGAATGTATACATCGATCTCCTCAGGAGACGACCCAGACGGTGCCTCCCATAAAGCGCAGCCTTGCGTTAAGGGCGGCGCCCTTCTCTGAGGATGTGGCAGTATCAATCACCAACAGACACTTGTGAAAACACTAGCGACCCGGTTTTATGGCCCGGCATCTGCGTGAATATGGGAGCGACAGTGACGACATGTCGAGACCTTGTGAAAATCATGGATCGATGTGAAACGTATGCCAGCTTGTGATGGTGATTAGGCTCCTCTCCTGTCACAGGAAGATTACATCTGGCGGAAGTATTCTGTGGAATGAATGGGACAAATTCTAAACCTCTCTATCAGCCTTCGAGGAATCCTTTTCCCATTTATCTTATTGTTTTTTCCTGCCTTAGTGAGGTGGCTTCAAGAAAACATTCAAAATGGTCTCGCTTGCATACAAGCACTCTCTAGACACGTTACAAAACGTGTCAAAATCTATTACACTTAACATGAAACAGTACCTGTAAAAGTCAGGCATAAAACATTTCTTGACAAAAGTTAGGAAAAATAAGAAGCTACAGCTTGCTTTACTACCCATTCTGATTCCTATTCCGGTGGCTATTTACTCTCTCTATCTGCCAAAAAAAACGTACAAAACATGACGATCTGTGTATTCATCCAAACTATCTGAATTTAAAGAAAAAAAAAGAAGGAAAATCTAGCATACATAATTCGGAAAAGATACACAATCCAGAGCGTTGTTCATCAGTCTTGCGCTGAAAAATACAGTAAATCAAAAGCTTGCATGCGCTAATTCACTAATAAGTTAAACCTTTCCTGAAGGCAACTCTGCAGACAGAAATAAGATATCATATGAAGGTGTGACATGATGTTTAGTGTTTTTTCTTCTTACTACAATAACAGCAGCAATTACAATGGTTCCGTCACTGAAGATCTATGATACATTAAAGCTTATAATTTTTTAAGCTTTTTTCCTTGACACATCTGCGGTAAATCGACTAAACGTATGTATAAAATTATGTTGAGAGTAATATAACACTTGCTCAGAAACGGTTAAATATTAAGGAGTTGCCTTGAAAATGTACATAGGACAATACGTACAACAACTGTACGTATAACAAGAGTTCCACACGCTGACGCGGGAACTCTAATAAGGACTTAATAATTAGTGTTTACTTGTAAAAGGTGTGTAGGTTGTTTAAGTCCCCACATAAGCAATGCCTATCTCACAAAAAGTTCGAGATAAACAGACGAGTGATCACAATTCTGCAATATGATCAAGCTCTTTCATTATAAGGTAAATAGAAACACGTTAGCCAGTTTGAAATTCCAGAGGCTTTCGAAAGCAAAAGAAAAAAAGAAAGGTAAACTCTTAGTCATTCGCACGCTCTCATGTGACAGGGAAAACACTCCAGCACTTGCACAATTACACGTGGGGAAACGGAGGATCTTTTGGAGCGATGCTGATTTCAGATGATAATTCTCCTTCCTTCTTCGCACCCGCTGACACAACGCGACCAGCCAAGCGCGTGGAAATCGTGCTTAATAAAAGGCCGGGGATCGTGATAGGAAACGCAAATTGATGTCGCGGTTAAGAGTCGAACTTCATTCTCTCATTTCCCTCCTGAGAATAATTCATAAACTGTTATTCAACCGAAGGAAATTACTCGTTCAGAATTATCATTTGGGATCCCAGAATTACCACCATCGATCCTCCAGTCCGAATGGCGTGTTGTTTCTTCCCTCCCGGCTGCAATTCATCCCCAGTCCCAATCAACAAAGTTCCCTATTTCCCAATTTCAGTCCCCAGAGTCTCGTTCCAGGTACTGTACTTCCTCAGTCTCATTCAAACCAGCAAAAATTCCTAATCTCACCCCATTTGGTTAACCTTCCAAAATCAACGCATCTTACCAATCCTGACCCAACCAATAAACCTCTCCAATCACATACCAATCAGCACATATCCCAGTATCACCCAAATCTACAGACTCTCCAAATTCCTTCCCATTCTGCACACCTCCCAATTAAGCCCCCAAATTAGCGACCCAATTTCTACCCCACCTATTCAACCCCAATCCCTTCCACTACCCATACGCTACGTTGGCGACCACTTGCACCCACCACCCACCTACCTCCATCTGTAACCCCCCACCCACACCTACCGCCCACCTACCACCCGCCAAACCCTTCACACTTCGCGCCCCCCTCCCCACCCCCACCCAAAAAAACAGGAAGGTTCCATAAAAGCTCGGAATTTAATCACTGTAATAAATTGCAAGGGCTTATGTGGGCAGGAGAGCACAGAGGTAGCCAAGTGGTGTGGATTGTGTTTACCCTTCATTAGGGGCACAACGGGGTACGGGTTGTCTACACCCTCCCCCATTCCCCTCCCTCAACCCTTCCCCCCCCCCACTCTACCCCTAAGTGGAGGGAGGGAGAGAAAGAGAGGGAGAGAAGCGGTGGCAGTCATGAGAGAGAGAGAGAGAGAGAGAGAGAGAGAGAGAGAGAGAGAGAGAGAGAGAGAGAGACTGACAGAGAACTGTATACTCGCCCATACATCACAATACTGACCCTTAACTTTGCTTTTCTGTGTTAAACAAACCTCAAAACGCTCACATTTAAGAATTCATTTTACAAATTATTAAAAAAGCTTGCAAATATTTTCCCCAGCAAATGATATGAGGCCAATCTGCAGGAAAGGAGAGAAGTCAAAAGACCGACCCATCTTTCTAACTGGAATTTTCTCGTCCGTACATTCTTGTCAAAGCCAATATACGTAACAAGGAAAGCTGATGGCGTAACTGGAGAAAGCTAATTAGCGAAACCGGAGAGAGAGCTAGTGGGAGTAACTGGAGAAATCTAATGGGCGTAACTGGAACAAGTTGATGGGCGTAGAACTAGAGAAAGAGAAATGCATCAAAGGACGGTGGAGGCGACACATGCTCTTCCCTTAACGAATATTCTGAATATTCGAGGATCATCATCACCCCCCCTTCCCTCCCTCCCTGTATATTAAGGTCATCTTCCGACGCCACTCAAGGGAGCGCCACGCTGGTCCAGCTAACCTCAAACGCACACTCTTTCTTCCCTCATCCAACACCCACCGTCCACACCCGTTTCTCCAGCGGGATCGAAAAAAAATAATCGTCAACGTCACATTATGTTGCCCCCCCCCCCCAGCACCTAACCCTCCCTACACCATCAACTGCACAGCTAATAACCCGATTATCACCTAATTTGGAGCCATTAATTAACGAGGACTGGTTATTAGAAGGTAACAACTGGAGGCTTGAGAGTTCGACTTGATTCTTCGCATGAGTGGAAAGTAATTAATATATAATTACCATAAATCGTGACAAATTATATCAGATACCCAGTTGACATATAGTCATTAAATATGTTTCACTCTGATTCCCAGTTTAAATTCATTATGTCTATTTTAAAACAATCTTAATGAATCTGGAATTTAAGAACCAATTGATTTTGTTCCAGCAGACGCCGGGATGAACATCTATAAACACACAACTGACGCGAGTAAATTATTCTGGTCTCTTTAGAAATAGTAGATACGAAATATGAACGACAAAACTCAGGTTTATGTATATCATCTGAAAAAAAATATTGAACTGGTCATTTCTAAGTTTCCGTTTGTGATGAGGCGAATCGTGTGATGAAATGACAGGGAATGTGAGAAAGGAGAGAAAGGAGAAAAAGAAGGCGAAGGGATAGTGGAAGGGGACGTGAGAAGAATGGGTGTAAGAGAACAAAAGACGTGTACGGAAAGGATATGGAACAGGAGACGGGAGTGGTGGAAAGGGTGAATGGCACAGAAGGAAACCAAGGAGAGAAATAAGGAGGAAGACAATAATGAAGGCAGTCGGGAAGGAAGTGGGAGGACGTTATGAAGGAGTCATTTGCCTAGAACCAAAATCAGTGGGACTTCCGGCGGGCTAGAATTACCACCACCGCAATCTCGATCGCCGCGGAAAATATCGCATTTCACCAGAGACCATGAAATAAATTGCATATTCATACAAGGAGACATTCGCAAAGCCTTCGACAGAGTATGGACGACCGAAAAACAAGTCAGGAAAGAAGAAAACAGGGGTCGCCAGACACCTTTGAAAGAAACCGCACATTTATACAAAGACACATGAGCAAAATATCGACCAAAGTGAAGTTGAGTTGCCTCCAGAATGCAGCGTCAGAGTCGGACATGCTGGAAACTACCGAGAGGGATCACTGTGTGACGTCCTTCACTACACAGCAAGTTACGTCCCGTTTCTCCTCTTTTCGTAACTTCCGCATCCAAACCTTTCCTTTTCCCCCGGGTAAACACTCAATAAAAGGGGCGAGAGTGGACCCGATGTAGAATAGGGCCCATCACTCAAATTTCTGAAGATAGGGTTGGGTAGTGGTCTTTCATCGTGTAATTGAATCTATATTTAGAGGCTACTTAAAAAGTTCTTATGACTCGGGAGTCTTAGGCCTAAGGCTGGTAGCCTACTTCTTTTCACAAACCCCAAGGCTTAATGTTGCATGTTAGGCTTACAAGTCTTTCTGAAGTACTATGGACATTAAGGCAGAAGTAATGTTGCACACTTTTACTTTTATTTCCTAATACTTAATGTTTGTCGTAATACAGGAGGAGGAGGAGGAGGAAGGTTTCCAGGAAACACGTGCAGACGTACCAAACAAATCATCGACTAATTGTCTAATATACATTACTACGCAATATACAGGAATAAAGTCGGTGCAATATATATATATATATATATATATATATATATATATATATATATATATATATATATCACTAAAGATATCATAAATGATTCCTACCAAGCAAAGGTTGGACACCACGGCAGAAATGGTACTGAATAATTTTACAAGTGTGCAATGCTGATATTTGTGGATAGCTTGAGGGTATGCAGTTCGTTTCCATGACAACAGGATGCCTGCAACATGACACAGCTACGAAACGAGCATTTAAGTACATTGCTTCTCAAACAATCAGGGTGTTTTTGATTTTTTTTCCAGAGCACAAAATGTGTTTCATTTCAATTCTTTAATTTTTCTACTCGTTCCCTTGACGTAGTGGGTACTGTTGGGGTGGGGGCGTAGAGCCTCGCTACATAATCGATTCATCACTGGCATTCTCCACTGGGATACCACTGCCGAACGCTAACACACATCGCTCCACCACCAACACTAGAGCTACACCACTGACACACTCACTTTGTCAGTGGGTTGGCTATGGGCTCGCCTCCACGACTGTTGGTCTAAAGACCTTTGGAATAAGACGGAATCAACCCAAAGGTTGGCCGATACCAAAACACAACGATTCCTATATATATATATACATATTACGACATACGCCATCTTTTTTTTTTTTCTATACGGAAAAAACATTTCTACATATCATTATTAATGACAAGTCCTTGATATCAGATATCAAGATCATGTGTGCGAAGACCAACAGAGGCCCCCGTTGCAGGACCAGTGAGGGAACACCGTCAAACCTGTCGTTTCCAGGTTAAATGCAGAACTTGTTTTAGGCAATGTTACGTTGTGACTGAGCGACTCGGAAGTTTTTGGAGAGGTCAAGAAAACAGCCTCAGGGCCTAAAACTGTGGTTGTCACACCAATGTTGCCGTATGTGTATGTGTGTGTGTGAACCAGCGTCATCCTGGCCACCTGAAGCATGTGACGATCTTAGTAAGTTAGGATTTCTTGAGAGAGAGAGAGAGAGAGAGAGAGAGAGAGAGAGAGAGAGAGAGAGAGAGTTTGTTCGAGGAAACTACGAATGAAGAGCCAACATGTCAGTGGGAGCTTTATATGTTAACCACAGCGGTCATACAGGAAGTGGTCCTGGCATGGAAAATATCCAATATGCCCCAGGAAACAATACATGAAATTCTGTGGTTATAATTACCGGTGTTCTGATATGCAAATTAGCCAATATGCCCCAGGAAACTAAACATGAACGACTGTGGCTGCAGCGGGTCGCCCTGCCCCCCCCCTCCACCTCTCAGTGGTCGTTCCTGGCGCCCCAGAGGGTCGTTTGCCACCCCCTCCCCCCCCAGTGGATCACCCCGCCCCGTCCTGCCCGGGTGGGTTGCTCCGCGCCGTCCTGCTCCAGTGGGTTGCTCCGCCCCACCCCTAGTGGGTCGCCCCGTCCTGCTACACTCAGCTTAACAGCCCCACCTTGTCTGTTTCCCTGTCAGGGAAAAAATTCGCTTTTCCGTCTCATTTTTCCCCGGAACAGAAAACGTGCTAAAAACAAGAAAAAATTCAGCATCAAAATCCTCTCTTAAATTTCCGAAGTTTTACCTTGATCTTTATAAAAAGATGAGAATAAAAAAAAAATCAAGAAATTTGAACCCATTCTTTTCAGTCACTGTCATAAACTATGAGATGGGTCTAATGTCAGCATTAGAAACTGTGGATAAATAGCAAGTTTATGTAAATTATCTACTAGTTCAAAAAACTCTACAAATTCACTGCTTTTATTTTCCTTCTCACTTGAGTGTAGCTTTATCGTTGCAAGAAAAAGCCGTAAATATTTCTCTTTTACTCTCTTTTTTTCATGAAATGGATACAGATGGAGGAAACGACCTCCATTCAACTTATTTCGTCCTGGTATGACGGATACATAAAGATAGGGGGGGGTGGATGACCCCCATGTATCGCTGTGTTGTGCTGGTATGGATTCATCCAATGAGGACACGGGTATACGGAGCTAGAGTTAAGCACCATGTATACTTGTGTTATGTTAATACGGATACATAGACCTGGTCTTGACCCCAAGTATCCTTAAACTCATACTGGCATTCATGTATCATCCACTGAAGCTGATCCGTACTCTATGTTTCCCTGGTTTAGATAATTGCGTATCCGTTAACTCAATATTCTAAAGTAATCTGCAGCGCTGTCCGTAACTTTAGACATTACTATCAAGTTTTCCTAAAGTTATGCGTAACTTAAAGTCGGTACTCTTTAGTATAATTTACGAGGAACTCGAAATCCACAACAGGAAATGAATAGTTCAAATTCCCCTTTTAAGAGCCTTATAAGCTTCAAATAAAATGCTCCTTTAAGGGTTTAAAGAATTTCGGATATAATCTCTGTTTAACCGTTGTACCAGTTTCAAATATGATCCCTGTTCAACGGATACACTAGTCTCAAATACAATCCCTGGTTAACAGACACACAAGTTACAAACAATCCCTGCGTTTAACGGGTATAGACTTAAAAATACAAACTCCATTCAACGGTTATACAAGTTACAAATATGATCCCATTCAACTGTTCTGCCAATAACAAATATAGTCCCATCTAACGGTTATGCAAGTCTGAAAAAATTATAACCCCACTCTAGCGGTTACACGAGTCAAATATAATTCCCGTTTAATAGTTATGAGAAAGAACCCATACAGGACTCGAACGGTCCTGATGAAATTTCTTATGAGGTGAAGATGTGTGCAGATATACTTCACGAACCTCTTGAAATGTTATTCAAGATATCGCTGGAGAGAGGTAACAGTGTCGAGGGAGATGAGGAGGGCGAAAGACATACCTAATCTTTAAGTCAGAAGACCTGGAATATGCGGTGAGGTCTCTAAAGTACTGGAAAAGACGATCAGAACGGAAAAGGGATGACTACCTCCCTACGAAGCAAGAACTACGCAAGTGAGCAACAACACAGTCTTCGAGAATAGGTGGTCACGTGAAACTGGCATTCTAGACTTCTAAGAGAGTGAGCTCCGGTTTAGACGAGGGACAAGGTTGCAAGGATTATGTGCGTCTGAAACACAGGAAAGCATTTGACACTATCCCAGAAATAAGGGGTAGACTACTACGTTGGATGGAACGTTATCTTATTGACTGGGAACAAAGGACGTATATCAGAAGTACACCTCCTCAAAGTGGGTTGACGTCACTAGTGGCGTGTGCCTTGTTTTTTCTTTTTCATATTCTTATTTTGAACCACTCCTCTTCTTGATCAGCATGAACGCCTTGCCAGAAGGATTCAACTAGCGCCTGAACATGTTTGCAGATGACGGCCTGGCCTTAGATCGAGCAAAAAATCTAAAAAGGACTGCATGAAATCGGCCCCAGTGAATGAGGACAGAACACAGCGACACAAGGCCTCCATGCACGTGTGAGAGAGGATTTGGGAATTGACATCTCTGCTAACATGTGGCCAGAGTCCCACCTTAGGAGAACGGGAAGGGAAACAACTCTCTGCTCGTAAATACCAGATATGCTTTCAAGTACACGGATAAGGAAACATTCAGAGAGTATAAAATGTATCACTAAAATAATTCGGGGCACGGGGCGCCATGAGTGCAGAAGTCCTTCCATGTACAGTATAAATAGATAATTACACACACACACACACACACACACACAAACAAACAAACAAACGTTTAAACCATGCATGAAAAGGCTAAGTGCATCTCATCCACAATCATTTAACAAGAACATCAAGATTCAGGACTTGCAAGAAGTGCCCTTAATTTCTTAGGTCAAAAAAGAAACAAATAAAAATATTGGAAAAAAAATAAGGGAGAGGAGGAAACATTATGAAACATATGAAAGCGGAAGAAACAGACCGAAGCATAATAGAAAGAAATATGGCGGCGTGTTCCTCCGGCCTATTTATCACGGGCGTAATTGAATGAGTGATAATTTACGGTAAACATTGTTCTCACCTTTAATTACAACGCTGCTGGAGGCCCCCCAACCACAGTTTTTCATGCTAAGGCTTTTAAGAAAGTTAGATGATATCTTTTCTTATTTTTTTTCCGAGAAAAAAAAAAAGATCGGTCATCTCTGGTGACGTAAGAAAATGGGATCTTATTTAGCACAAAAAATATCTGTATATACATCTTTATACACACACACACACACACACGCAAAACATCTTTTATAATTACTTAACCCTAGGACTCCTTTCAAGGGGCTCCCTCCTGCAGCTTCAAGACCGCGCCACGAACAGTAGCAGGGAGAGCGTGGACGCCTTCGAGGTGAAAAAGTTCGTCGACAAGAATGTTGCACTTTCTTGTTCACTGGCGATGATTCAACCTCGCCGAAGGTAAATTTCTACTCGCTGCGTAACATCAAGCAGGCGGAGTCCGGTAACACACACGCACACCTATATATACGTTCTTATTTTGTTCACTCGTTGGCTGTTTGTCGTGTAGCCAGAAAGAGACGATTAACGTCCTCATTCGCCCACATCCACTTCTTCTCCAGCTGCCATGTGTAATGTACCGACACCCCCCACCCCCCCCCCTCTATCCACAGCCAAACCATTTCGTGGTTTCCCCCGACCGCCTGGAAGCTCCTGGGGCGCACTGAAGAGTGTGTGGAAAGGGTGCTCACTGTCTGTGAGGGCAGAGCAGTCCCGACGGTTCTGTACGGTTGCGAGGCATGGCTCAAAAAAAAAAGAGAGAGAGAGAGAGAGAGAGAGAGAGAGAGAGAGAGAGAGAGAGAGAGAGAGAGAGAGAGAGAGAG
>JAYMFT010421045.1:0-17646 GCA_038088735.1 Panulirus argus
ACGGAATACTCGGCAAGCTACTGCGTCACATGATTATTGTGTGGCCATCGGCAACTCAAGGGTGTGCCGTTTTGATAACGCTTCTTTCCCAACACGTCCAAGCTTTGGAACTATCTACATTCTCATGTCTTTCCCAATGACTATGAGCTGGCTCATTTCAAGAGACATGTTTTTCACTTTCTCAAAAAATTGTAAATACTTTCACTGTCTTTTTTTCCCCCTTTCTCAGTTTTCTCTATATTTCAATTAGGGCCTGGTCTTGATGTGGACTTATGTCCGTGACTGAAGCCTTCAACACAGAAAAAAAATATCAACTACCAGTACCAAAGAGAGAGACACATCACCCACTAGTACCAGAGAGGAAGGCATATCACCCACCAGTACCAGACAGGGAGACACATCATCCACCAGTACCAGACACGAAGGCACATCACTCGCCAATACAAGGAGGCATATCACACACCAGTACCAGAGAGGGAGGCACATCACCTACCAGTGCTAGACAGGAAGGCATATTACGCGCCAGTACTAGACAGGGAGGCACATCACCCACCAGTACCCACCTTCCATTATCAGACAGGATGGTATATCACCCCACCAGCACCATCTCCAATTAGTAACAAACAGGGAGGCACATCACCCACCAGAACCAGAAAAGAAAGCACATCACCAGCCAGTACCAGACAAGGAGGTACATCACCTACCAGTACCAGACAGGGAGGCATATCAACCACCAGCACCTGACAGGAAGGGACATCATCTACCAGTGCTAGACAGGAAGGCACGTCACCCACCAGCTTCAGACAGGGATGCACATCAACCTCCAGTGCCAGACAGAGAGGCACATTATCCATCAGTGTCAGACATGGAGGGACATCACCCATCAGTCCCACACAGGGAGGCACATCACTCATCAGTACCAGACAGAGAGGCATATCATTTATCAGTGCCAGACAGGGAGGCACATCACCCACCAGTCCCAGAATGGAAGGCAAATTAGTTACCAGTACCAGACAGGAAGGCACATCACCCACCAACACCAGAAAAGGAGCCATATAACCTGACAGTCCCAGAGAGAGAGGCACATCACCAACCAGTACCAGGCAGGGAGGCACATCACACACAAGTACCATATACGGGGCACATCAACACCAGTATCAAAGAGGGAGGGAAATCATCCGCCAGTACCAGAGAGAGAGGCACATCACCCACCAATACCACACAAGGAGGCACATCACCCATCAGTACCAGACAGGGAGGCACATCACCCACCAGTCCTAGACAGGGAGGCACATCACCCATCAGTACCAGACAGGGAGGCACATCACCCACCAGTCCTAGACAGGGAGGCACATCACCTACCAGTACCAGACAGGAAGGCACATCACCCACCAACACCAGAAAAGGAACCATATAACCCGACAGTCCCAGAGAGAGAGACACATCACCAACCAGTACAAGACAGCAAAGCACATCACCCACCAGTACCAGACACTGAGGCACATCACCAACAAGTACCAGGCAGGGAGGCACAGCACCCACCAGTATCAGACTGTGAGGTACATCACCAACCGGTACCAGACAGGGAGGCATATCATCCACCAGTTCCGGAAACGAAGGCACATCACCCACCAGTACCATACACAAAGGCACATCACCTACCAGTACCAGACAGGAAGGCACATCACTCACCATTATCAGACAAGAAGTCACATCACCCATCAGCACCAGACAAGGAGGCACATCACCCACTAGTACCAGATAGGGAGGCACATCACCCACCAGTAGCAAACAGGGAGGAACATAATCTACCAGAACAAGACAAGGAGGCACATCAACCACCAGCATCAGACAAGGAGGTACATTAAACACTAGTACCAAATAGGATGGCACATCACCTACCAGTAGCACACAGGGAGGCATATCACCCGCCAGTACCAGATAGGGAGGCACATCACCCTCCAGTAGCAGAGAGGGAGGCACATCACCCTCCAGTACAGACTGGGAGGCACATCACCCAATATTAACCAAAAAGGTTGCACATCACCCACCAGTACCAGAAAGGAAAAATATCAACTACCAGTACCTAAGAGGGAGACACATCACCCACCAGTACCAGACAGGGAGCCACATCACCCACCAGTACCAGATAGGGAGATAATTCATCCACCAGTACCAGACACGAAGACATATCACCCCCAATACAAGACAAGGAGGCACATCACCCACCAGTACCAGACAGGGAGGCACATCACCTACCAGTACCAGAAAGAATGGCATGTCACCCGCCAGTACCAGACAGGGAGGCACATCACCCACCATTACCAGACACAGAGGCACATCACCTTCCAGTACCAGACAGGGAGTCACATCACCCACCAGTGTCAGACAGGGAGGCACATCACCCACTAGTACCAGACAGAGAGGCACATCACCAACCAGTAACAAACAAGGAAGCACATAACCCACCAGTACCAGAGAAGGAGGCACATAACCCACCAGTTCCAGAGAAGGAGGCACATAACCCACCATTAATAGACAGGGAGGCACATCACCCACCAGTAACAGACAGGGAGGCACATCAGTCACCAGTACTAGACAGTGAAGCACATTACCCATCAGTATCAGACAGGGAGGCACATCACCCACCAGTACCAGACAGGGGAGCATATCACGAACTGATAACAGAGAGAAAGGCACATCGCCCACCAGTACCAGACAAGTAGGCACATCACCCTCCGGTAACAGGGAGCGAGGGTCATCACCCACCAGTACTAGAAACGGAGTCACATCACCCACTCGTACCAGGCAGGGAGGCACATCAGTCACCAAAGCCAGATACGAAGGCACATCACCAGCCAGTACCAGACAGGGAGGCAACACAACCACCAGCACCTGACAGGGAGGGACATCATCTACCAGAACCAGACAGCAAGGCACGTCACTCACTTGCATCAGACAGGGAGGCACATCAAACACCAGAACCAGACAGAGAGGCACATCATCCATCAGTACCAGACAGAGAGGCTTATCACCCATCAGTACCAGAAGAAGAGGCATATCATCCATCAGTACCAGACAGGGAGGCACCTCACCCACCAATCCCAGACAGGGAGGCACATCACTTATCACTACCAAACAGGAGGGCACATCACCCACCAGTACCAGAAAAAAAGCATTATCACCCGCCAGTCCCAGACAGAGGCACATCACCAACTAGTACCAGGCAGGGAGGCACATCACCCACTAGTACCAGATACGGGGTACGTCAACACCAGTACCAGACAGGGAGGCAAATCACCCACTAGTACCAGAAAGGAGGGCTCATCACCCACTAATACAAGACAGGGAAGAAGATCACCCACCAGTACCAAAGAGGGAAGCAAAGAACCTACCACTACCAGACAAGGTGGCACATCACCCACCGCTACCAGACAGGGAAGCACATAACCTACAGCTACCAGATAAGGAAGCACATCACCCAACATTACCAGACACGGAGGCACATCACCTACCAGTACCAGACAGTATGTCATATTACCCGCTAGTGCCAAACAAGTAGGCACATTACCCACCAGTACCAGACAGGGAGGCACATAACTTTCCAGTACCAGACAGGAAGGCATATCACCCATCAGCACCAGACAGGGAGACACATCTATCATTACTAGACAGGGAGGCACATCACCCGCCAGTATCAGACAGGGAGGCACATCACCTTCAGTACCAGACAGGAAGGCACATCACTTTCCAGTACCAGACAGGAAGGCATATCACCCACCAACACCAGACAGGGAGGCACATATCCCTTCAGTACCAGACAAGAAGGCACATCACCCGCCAGTATCATACAGGGAGGCACATGACACACCAGTACCAGGCAGGGAAGCATATCACCAACCAGTACCAGACAAGGAGGCACATAACCCACCAGTACCAGAGAGGGAGGCACATCACCCACCATTACCATACAGGGAGGTACATCACCCACCATTACTAGACAGTGAGGCACATTACCCACCAGTACCAGACAGGGAGGCACATTATCAGCCGATACTACACAGGATGGCACATCACCCGCCAGTACCTGACAGGGAGGCACATCATCCACTGGCACAAGAAAGGAAGGCATATCACCCACCAGTACCAGACAAGTAAGCACATCTCCCAACGGTACCACAGAGCAAGGAACATCACCTAACAGTACCAGAAATGGATTCACATCACCCATAGTACCAGACATGGAGGCATATCATCCACTAGAACCAGACAAGAAAGCACATCTTCAGCCAGTACTAGACAGGGAGGTACCTCACCCACCAATACCAGACAGGGAGGCATATCAACCACCAGCACATGACAGGGAGGGACATCATCTACCAGTGAAAGACAGGAAGGCACATCACCCACTAGCATCAAAGAGGGAGGCATATCAGACACCAGTACCAGTCAGATAGGCACATCATCCATCAGTGCCACACAGGGAGGCACATCACCCTCTAGTCCCAGACAATGAGGCACATCACCCATTCAGTACCAGACGGGAAGGCACATCACCCACCAGTACCAGACAGGGAGGCACATCACCCGCCAATACCAGACAGGGAGGCAAATCACCCACCAGTACCATACACAGAGGCACATCACCTACCAGTATCAGACAGGAAGGAACATTACCCACCAGCACCAGACGGGGAGGCACATCACCCACCACTATCACAAAGGAAGTCACATCACCCGCCAGTACCAGACAGGAAAGCACATCACCCATCAGCACCAGACAAGGAAGCACATCACCCACCATTTACAGACAGGGAGGAACATATATACTAGTACAAGACAAGGAGGCACATCAACCAGCAGCACCAGACAGGGAGGCATATCACCCACTAGTACAAAAGAGGGAGGAACATCACCTACCAGTAGAAGACAGGGAGGCATATCACCCGCCAGTACCAGACAGGGAGGCACATCACCCGCCAGTACCAGACAGGGAGGTACATCACCCACCAGTTACAAAAAAAGAGGCACATCACCCATTAGTACCAGAAAAGGAAGCATATCAACCAACAGTAACAACGGAGACACATCACCCACCAGTACCAGATAGGGAAGCACATCATCCGCCAGTACCAGACAGGGAGACACATCATCCACCAATACCAGACACGAAGGCACATCATCCGCCAATACAAGACAAGGAGGCACATCAATCACTGGTACCAGAGAGGGAGGCACATCACCCACCAGTACCAGACAGGAAGGCATATCACCAGCCAGTACCACACAAGTAGACACATCAGTCATCAGTACCAGACAAGGAGTCACATCACCTTCAAGTACTAGACAAGAAGGCATATCACCCCCAGCACCAGACAGGGAGGCACATCACCCGCCATTATCAGACAGGGAGGCGCATCATCCACCAGTGCCAGACAGGGAGGCACATCACCAACCAGTACCAGAAACGGAGGCACATTACCCACCAGTACTATACAGTGAGGCACATTACCCATCAGTACTAGACAAGGAGACACATCATCCACCAGTACCTGACAGGAAGGCACATCACCCACCAGTACCAGACAGGGAAGCATATCACCCAGTAGTACCAGAGAGGAGGGCACATCACCCAACAGTAAAAGACAAGAAGGCACACCAACCTCTGGTACCAGAGAGCGAGGAACATCACCCACCAGTACCACAAATGAAGTCACATCCCCCACTAGTACCAGACAGGAAGGCACATCATCCACCAAAACAAGACACGAAGGCACATCGACCACCAGTCCCAGATAGTGAGGCACATCACTCAACAACACCTGATAGGGAGGGACATCATCTACCAGCAAGGCACGTCTCCCACCAGCATCAGACAGGGACGCACATCAAACACCAGTACCAGACAGAGAGGCACATCATCCATCAGTACCAGACAGGGAGTCACATCACCCACCACTCTCAGAGAGGGAGGCACATTACCCACCAGTGCCAGAAAGAGAGGCATGTCATCCATCATTATCAGACAGCGAGGCACATCACCCACCAGCACCAGAGAGGGAGGTACATAACCTACCAGTACCAGACAAGAAGGCATATCACCCACCAATACCAGAAAAGGAGCCATATTACCCGCCAGTCGCAGAGAGAGAGGCACATCACCAACTAATACTAGGCAGGGAGGCACATCACCCACTAGTACCAGATACGGGGGCACGTCAACACCAGTACCAGACAGGGAGGCACATCACCCACCAGTACCAAACAGGGAGGCACATCACCCACCAGTACCAGACAGGAAGGCACATAAACCACCAGTACAAGACACAGAGGAATATCACCCACCAGTACCAGACAGGAAAGCACATCACCCACCAGTACCGGACAAAGAGGCATATCATCCACTAGAAACAGACAGGGACGCATATCACCCAACAGTAGAAGACAGGGAAGCACATCACCTACCAATGCAGCCAGGGAGGAACATCACCAGGCAGTAACAAAAAAAGGAGTTACATCACCAACCAGTACCAGAAAAGGAAGCATATCAACTACCAGTACCAAAGAGGGAGACACATCACCCACTAGTACCAGAGAGGAAGGCACAGCACCCACCAGTACCAGACAGGGAGACACATCATCCACCAGTACCAGACACGAAGGCACATCACCCGCCAATACAAGACAAGGAGGCACATCATCCACCAGTACCAGACAAGGAGGCACATCACTTACCTGTACTAGACAGAAGGGCATATCACGCGCCACTACCAGACAGGGAGGCACATCACCAACTAGTATCAGGCAGGGAAGCACATAACCCACCAATTCCATACAAGGAGGCACATAGCCCACCATTACCAGACAGGAAGGCACACCATCCTCTAGTGCCAGACACGGACGCATATCACCCACCAGTACCATAGAGTGAGGCACATTACCCACCAGTACCAGACAGGGAGGCATATCACCCGCCAGTACCAGACAGGGAAGCATATCACCCATCAGTACCAGAGAGGAAGGCACATCATCCACCAGTTCCAGACAAGTAGGCACACCACCCCCCGGTACCAGAGAGCGAGGAACATCACCCATCAGTACCAGAAATGGAGTCATATTACCGACTAGTACCAGAGAGGTAGGCACATCACCCACCAGTGCTAGACAGGAAGGCACATCACCCACTAGTACAAGACAGGGAGGAACATCACCCACCAGTATCAAATAGGGAAGCATATCACACAAAAGTAAAAGGACAAAGAGGTATATCACCCACTAGTAACAGACAAGGAGGCACATCCCCCACCAGTACCAGATTGGGAGGCACATCACCCAACAGTACTACACAGGGAGGCACATCACGCACCAGTACCAGACAAGGATACACATTACCCACCAGTTCCAGATAAGGAAGCATATCACTCAGCAGAACCAGATAGGAAGGCACATCGCCTACCAGTACCAGAGAGGAAAGCACTTCACCTGCCAGTTCCAGATAAGGAGGCACATCATCCAACAGTAGCAGAGAGGGAGGCACATCATCCACCAGTACCAGATAAGGGGGCACATCACTCAACAGTACCAGACAGGGAGGCACATCACTTGCCAGTATTAGACACGGAAGCATATCACCCAGCAGTACCAGACAGGAAGGCGTATCACCCACCAGTGCCAGACAGGGAGGCATATCACCCACAAGTACCAGGCAGGGAGGCACATCACCCACCCCCAGAAAACAGGGAGGCACATCAGCTACCAACAACAGACAAAGAGGCACATCTCCCACCTGTACCAGAAAGGGAGGCATATCACATACCAGTACCAGACAGGGAAGCATATCACCAACAAGTACCAGAAAAATAGGAACGTCAACCACCAACACCCGATAGGGAGGCACATCACCCACCAGTAACAGAAAGAAAGGCACAGTACCCGCCAGTACCAAATAGGGAGGCATATCACCAAACAGCACAAGACAGGGAGGCACATCAACCACCAGCACCAGATGAGCATGCACATTACCCACCAGTAGCGGGAAGGGAGGCACATCGTCCAACATTACTAGACAGAGAGGCACATCACTTACCAGTACCAGAGAGGGAGGCACATCACCTACCAGTACCAGAGAGGGAGGCACATCACCTACCAGTACCAGAGAGGGAGGCACTCACCTACCAGTACCAGATAGGAAGGCACATCACCCGCCAATACCAGACAGGGAGGCGCATCACCAACCATTACCAAACAGGGAGGCGCATCATCTTCCAGTACCAGACAGGGAGGCACATCATCCAACAGTACTAGACAGTGAGGAACTTTACCCACCAGTAACAGACAGGGAGGCACATAACCCGCCAGTACCTGACAGGGAGGCACATCAGCCACTAGTACCAGAGAGGAAGGCACATCATCCACCAGTACCAGATAAGTAAGCACATCTCCAAGCGGTACCAGAGAGCAAGGAACATCACCCACCAGTACCAGAAATGAAGTCACTTCCCCCACTAGTATCAGACAGGGAGGCACATCACCCACCAAAACCAGATAAGAAAGCACATCACCAGCCAGTACCAGACAGGAAGGTACATCACCCACCAATACCAGACAGGGTGGCATATTAACCACCAGCACCTGACAGGAAGGGACATCATCTACCAGTACCAGACAGGAAGGCACGTCACCCAACAGCATCAGACAAGGATGCTCATCAAACACCAGTACCAGAGAGAGAGGCTTATCATCCATCAGTCCCAGACAGGGAGGTACATCACTCATCAGTACCAAACAGGGAGGCACATCACCCAACAGTACCAGAATAGGACCCATATCACCTGCCAGTCCCAGAGAGACACAACAACATCCAGTACCAGGCAGGGAGGCACATCACCCACTGGTACCAGATAAGGGGTACATCAACACCAGTAATAGACAGGGAGGGAAATCATCCGCCAGTACCAGAGAGGGAGGCACATCACCCACCAGTACCAGACAGGAAGGCACATCACCCACCAGTATAAGACAGGGAGGAACATCACTCACCAGTACCAGACAGGGAGGCACATAACCCACCAGTACCAGACAGGGAAGCACATAACCCAACAGTACCTGACAAGGAGGCACATCACACACCATTACCAGAGAGGGAGGCACATCACCCATCAGTACTAGACAGTGAGGCACATTACCCACCAGTACCAGACAGGGAGGCACATCTCCCGTTAGTACCTGACAGGGAGGTACATCACCAACTAGTACCAGAGAGGAAGGCACATCACCCACCAGTACTAGAAATGAAGTCACTTTACCCGCTAGCATCAGACAGGAAGGCACATCATCCACCAGAACCAGACAAGAAAGCACATCACCAGCCAGTACCAGACAGAGAGGTACATCAACCATCTGCACCTGAAAGGGAGGGACATCATCTACCAGTACCAGACAGCAAGACACGTCACCCACCAGTCTCAGGCAGGAAGGCATATCACCAGTCAGTGCCAGACAAAGAGGTATATCATCCATCAGTACCAGACAGGGAGGCACATCACCCACCAATACCAGAGAAGGACCCATATCACCCGCCAGTCGCAGAGAGAGAGGCACATCACCAACCAGTACCAGGTAGGGAGGCACTTCACCCACCAGTACCAGAGAGCGATGCACATCACCCACCAGTACCAGACAATGAGGCACATCACCAGCCAGTACCAGACAAGAAGGCACAACACCCACCAGTACCAAACTGGGGGGTATATCACCCACCAGTACCAGAAATGAAGGCACATCACCTTTCAGTACCAGACAGGAAGACACATCACCCACCAGCACCAGACAGGGAGGTACATTTCCCATTAGTACCTGACAGGGAGGCACATCACCCCCCCCATCCAGTATCAGACAGGGAGGCATATCACCCACCAGTACCAGACAGGGAGGAACATCACCCACCAGTACCAGACAGGGAAGAACATAACCCACCAGTACCAGACAACGCGGCACATAACCCACCATTAATAGACATGGAGGCACATCACCCACGAGTACCAGACAGGGAGGCACAATACCCACCAGTACTATACAGTGAAGGACATTACCCACCAGTACCAGGCAGCGAGGCACATCATCCACCAGTACCAGACAGGAAGGTACATCACCCACCAGTACCAGACAGGGGAGCATATCAGCCACTAGTACCAGAGAGGAAGGCATTTCACCCACCAGTAACAGAGATGGAGTCACATCACCCACTAGTAACAGACAGGAAGGCACATCACTCACGAAAACCAGACAAGAAGGCACATCACCAGCCAGTACCAGACAGGGAGGTATATCACCCACCAGTACCAGACAGCGAGGCACATCAACCACCAGCACCTGACAGGGAGGGACATCATCTACCAGTACCCGAGTGCAAGGCATGTCACCCACCAGCATCAGACAGGGAGGTGCATCAAACACCAGTACCAGACAGAGAGGCACTTCATCCATCAGTACGAGACAGGGAAGCACATCACCCATCAGTACCAGACATAGAGGCATATCATCCATCAGTGCCAGGCAGGGAGTCACATCACCCACTAATCACAGAGAGGGAGGCACGTCACCTACCAGTACCAGAAAAGGAGCCATATCACCTGCCATTCCCAGACGGAGAGGCACATTACCAACCAGTGCCAGGCAGGGAGGCATATCACCCTCTACTACCAGATACGGGTCACATCAACACCAGTACCAGACAAGGAGGGAAATAACCCGGCAGTACTAGAAAGGGAGGCACATCACCCACTAGTACTAGACAGGAAGGCACATCGCCCACTAGTACAAGAGAGGGAGGAGCATCACCCACCAGTACCAAAAAGGGAAGCATATCACCCACCAGTACCGGACAAGGAGGCATATCACCCACTAGTAACAGACAGGGACGCACATCACGCACCAGTACCAGACAGGGAGGTACATCACCCACCAGTACCACACAGGGAGGCATATCACCCAGCAGTACCAGACAGGGAGGCACATTACCCGCTAATACCAGACAGTGAGGCACATCACCCACCATTATCAGACAGGAAGTCACATCATCCGCCAGTACCAGACAGGGAGGCACATCACCCACTAGTAGCAAACAGGGAGGAATATCATCTACCAGTACAAGACAAGGAGGCACATCAACCAACAGCACCAGACAAGGAGGAACATCACACACTTGTACCAAACAGGATGGCTCATCACCCAACAGTAGCACACAGGGAGGCATATCTCCCCCAGTACCAGAGAGGGAGGCACATCGCCCACCAGTAGCAGACAAGGTGGCACATCACCCACCAGTAGAGACTGGGAGGCACATCACCCACAAGTAACAAATAAAGGAGGCATATCACCCTCAAGTACCAGAAAAGGAAGCACATCAACTACCAGTACCAAAGAGGGAGACACATCACCCACCAGTATCATACAGGAAAGAACATCACCTTCCAGTACCAGAAAGAGAGACACATCATCCACCAGTACCAGACACGAAGGCACATGACCTCAATACAAGGCAGGGAGGCACATCACTCACCAGTAGCTGACAGGGAGGCATATCACCTACCAGTACCAGAATGAATGGTATATCACCAACGAGTACCAGACAGGGAGGCACACCACCAACCAGTACCAGACAGGGAGGCACATCACCTTCCACTACCAGACAGGAAGGCATATCACCCACCAGCACCAGACAGAGAGGCACATTTTTCATTAGTATCAGACAGGGAGGCACATCACCCGCCAGTATCAGACATGAAGGCAAATCACCCACCAGTACCAGACAGAGAAGCACATCACCAACTGTACCAGACAGGGAAGCAAATAACCAACCAGAACCAGACAAGGAAGCACATAATCCACCATCAACAGACAGGGAGGCATATCACCCGCCAGTACCAGACAGGGAGGCACATCACCAACCAGTACCAGACAGGGAGGCACATCACCTTCCAGTACCAGACAGGAAGGCATAATACCCACCAGCACCAGACAGGGAGGCACATAATCCATTAGTACCAGACAGTGAGTCACATCACTCGCCAGTATCAGACAGGGAGGCGCATCATCCACCAGTACCAGACGGGGAAGCATATAACTCACCAGCACCAGACATGGAGGCACATAACCCACCATTAACAGACAGTGAGGCACATCACCCATTAGTGCCAGACAAGAAGGCACATTTCCCACCAGTACCAGACAGGTACGCATATCAACCGCCAGTACCAGACAGGGAGGCATATCACCCGCCAGTCCCATTTAGAGAGGATCTTCGCCCATCAGAGTCAGACAGGAAGTCACATCACCCACCAGCACCAAACAGGGAGGCACATCAACCACCAGCACCAGACAGGGAGACACATCACCTCCAAGCACCAGACAGGAAGGCACATCACCCACCAGTTCCAGATAGGGAGGCATATCACCCATCAGTACTAGAAAGGGAGGTACAACACCCACCAGTACCAGACCGGAAGGTATATCACCTACCAGTACCATACAGGAAGGCACATCACCCACCAGTACCAGACAAGGAGACACATCACCCGGCAGTTCCAGATAGGGAGGCACATCACCCACCCACCAGTAGCAGACAGAGAGGCTCATTTCCCACCACTACCAGATAAGGGGCACATCACCCACCAGTACCAGACAGGGCGGCACATCACCCGTCAGTATCAAACAGGGAGGCACATCACCCACCAGTACCAGACAGGAAGGCAATTTACCTACCAGTATCAGACAGGAAGGCACATCACCTGTCAGTACCAGACAGGAAGGCATATCACACACCAATTTTAGACAGGGAGGCATTTCACCCACCAGTACCAGACAAAAAGATACATCACACAGTAGTACCAGACAGGGAGGTATATCACCCACTAGCAACAGACGGGGATGCACATCACCTGCCAGCACCAGAGAGGAAGGCACGTCATCAACCAGTACCAGACACTAAAGCACATCAGCCGCTAGTCCCAAACAGGAAGGCACATCACCCATCAGTACCAGACAAGAAAGTACATCACCCACCAGTAGCAGAAAAGGAGGCACATCACCCACCAGTACTAGACAGGGAGGAATATCACCCGCCAGTACAAGACAGGGAGTACATTACACACCTGCACCATACATGGAGGCACATCACCCACCAGTACCAACCAGGGAGGGACATCACCCACCAGTACAAAACAGGGTGGCACTTCAACACCAGTACCAGACAGGAAGGCACATCACCCACCAGTACCAGACAGGAAGGCACATCACCCACCAGTACCAGACAGGGAGGCACATCACCCAACAATACCAGACAAAGAGGCACATCACCCAAAAGTACCAGACAGGGATGCACATCACCCACCAGCACCAGAAAGGTAGGCTCATCAATCACCAGTACCAGACAGGGAGGCACATCACCCACCAGTACCAGACTGGGAGGTATATCACCCACCAGTTCCAGAGAAGAAAACACATCAACCACCAGTACCAGACAGGGACACGCATCACCCACCATTACCAGACAAGGAGGCACATCACCCCCCACTACAAGACAAGGAGGCACATCACCTACCAGTACTAGACAGGAAGGCACAACACTCACCAGTACCAGAGAGGAAGACACGTACACCCAACAGTACCAGACACGATGGCAAATCACCCACCAGTACCAAAAGAGAGAGACACATCACCCACCTGTGCCAGAGAGGGAGGCAAATCATCCGCCATTACCATACAGGAAGGCACATCACCCACCAGTACCAGACAGGGAGACTCATCACCAACCAGTACCAGACAAGGAGGCACATCACCCACGAGTAGAAGACAGGGAGGCACATCACCCATCACTACAAGACAAGAAGGCACCTCACCTAACAGTACCAAACATGAAGGCACATCACCCACAGTACCCAAGAAGATGGCATATCACCCCCCAGTTACAGAAAGGAAGGCACATAACCCACCAGTGCCAGACAGGGAGGCACATCACCCACCAGTACCAGACAAGGAGGCACATCACCCACCATTTCCAGACAGGAAGGAACATCACCCACCATTACCAGACAGGAAGGACATCGCCCACCAGTACCAGAAAGAGAGGCATATCACCCACCACCAGCACCAGACACGTTGGCACATCACCCGATGGTACCAGAGAAGAAAGCACATCACTCACCAGTGCCAAACAGGGAGGCACATCATCCACCAGTATCAGACCGGGAGGCACATCACCCGCGAGTACCAGACAGGGAAGCACATCACCCACCAGTATCAGTCAGCGAGTGACATTACCCACCAGTACCAGACAAGCAGGCATATCACCCACCAATACCAGATAAGGAAGCACTTCACCCACCAGTGCGAGACAAGGAGGCACATCACCGACCAGTACCAGACATGATGGAACATCATGGAGGAGTCTGTGGACGACAATGGTGGCAGTGTCCACAGTGGCGTCAGTGGAAGGCAATGTTGGCAGAGGTGTCCATAGAGGCTTCAGTGGAGGGCAATGGTGGCGGAGGCGTCCATAGAGGTGTCAATGGAAGGCAAGGGAGACACATGTGTCCATGGAACCGTCAGTGGAAAGTAATGGTGGAAGAGGTGTCAATAGAGGCGTCACTGGAAGGTAATGGTGGCCAACTTAAGTGCTTTTCCATAGCTGGTATACTACGGTCGACAACATGTGGTATCCTCCATAACTGGTATCTTACGGACGCAAACATGTGTGTTCCTCCATAACTAGTATAATACGGACGCCAACATGAGTGTATCTCAGTAACTAGCATATCACGGACGATGAAATGAGTGTTTTTCCATAATTAGAATACTATGGACACTAATTTGCGTGTTCCTCCATAACTGGTATATTACGGACGTCTTTATTAGTGTTCTTCCATAGCTGGTATATTACGGACGCCAACATGTGTGTTCCTCCATAACTGGAATATTACGGGCGCCAACAAGAATGTTCCTCCAAAACTAGTATATTACAGACTTTAACATAAGTCTTCCTCCATAACTGGTATAATAAGGATGCCAACATGAGTGTTCTTCCATAACTGGTATAGTTCGGACGCCAACATATGTGTTCCTTTATAATTGGTATACTAAAGACGCTAATATGAGTGTTCTTCCATAGCTGGTATTTCACGTATGACAACATGTGTTCCTCCATAACTGGTATATTGTGGACTCCAACATGAGTGTTCCTCCATAGCTATTCTATAACGGACGCCATGAGTGTGCCTCAATAATTGGCATAATACGGACGCCAATGTAAATTTTCCTCAATAACTGGTATATTACGGTAGCTAATATCAGTGTTTCTCAATATTTGATATATTACGGACGCCAACATAAGTGTTCCTCCATAACTGGTATATTACGGACGCTGATATGAGTGTTCCTATATAGCTGGTATATTATGGACACGAACATGTGTGTTCCTCCATATGTAGTATATCACGGACGCCAACAAAAGTGTTTCTAAATATCTGGTATATTGCGGACGCCAACATGAGTTTCTCCATAACTGGTATATTCCGGAAGCCAGTATGAGTGTTCCTTCATAGCTGGTATATTACGGACGCCAACATGAGTGTTTCTCCATAGTTTTCATATTGCGGACGCCAACATTAGTATTCCTCCATATCTAGCATATTACGGACGCTAACATGACTCTTCCTCAGTAGCTGGTATATTACGGACACAAACATGTATGTTTCTCCATAACTGGTATATTACGGACGCCATCATGAATAATCCTCCATAGCCGGTATATTATGAACGCCAAAATGAGTGTTCCTCAATAACTGGTTAATTACGTACTCCAACATGTGTGTTCCTCAATATCTTGTACATTACGGACGCCAACAAGAGTGTTCCTTAATAACTGGTATATGAAGGGCGCCAACATAAGTTTTCTTCCATAACTGCTATATTACGGACGCCAATATGAGTGTTCCTGGATAGCTGGTACATTAATGACACCAACATGAATGTTCTTCCATAACTGGTATATTACGGACGCCAACATAAGTGTTCCTCCATAATTGGTATATTACGGAACTCACCCTGAGTGTTCCTCTATAGGTGGTATATTATGGACGCACACATGTGTTTTCCTCCACAGCTGGTATATTACGGACGCCAACTCGAGTATTCCTCAATAACTGGTATATTACCGACGCCAACATAAGTGTTCCTCTATAGCTGTTATATCATGGTCGCCAACATCAGTGTCCCTCAATATCTGGTATATTACGGACTCCAACATAAGTGTTCCTTCATCATTGGTATATCAAGGAAGCCACCGTGAGGGTTCCTCCATAGCTGGTAAATTGTGTACGCCAACATGTGTGTTTCTCCATAGCTGGCATATTACGGACGCTAACATGAGTGTTCCTCCATAACTGGTATATAACGGACGCCAACATGTGTGTTCCTCAATACCTAGTATATTACCGACGCCAACATGTTTTTCTATGGCTGGTATTTTGCGGACGCCAATATCTCTAACAACAAGATATTCCAGAACACTGGACCAGACTCAACCAAACGGTCCAAACCACTTGACTTGACTGAACCAAACGACAGTGAGCCTGACCCAGCAGGCCAGGCTGCCGTCCGTGGTCCAGGCACCAAGCTTCCCGCCACCGCCGCCGTCAGCCATAGTCTGATATACATCATCAGGATATGCTCGTGTCCTCTGGCAGGAAATATTCCCCCGGCCAGCACAGGTGAAGTGCCCCGGGTTGGTCTCCTCCTCCTTGATATAATGTTGAAAAAGTAATTTTTACTCTATGTTATAAAGGAAACCACTCGGGGCAAAGATTACGCTAAGGAAAACGTTGTCCATGTGCTAACTGCCTGCAGGAGGACCACAGAACAAAGACAGACATTAGGAAGACCGATTAAAATGCAGACATTTTAGGGAGGAAGGGGAAACGGTAGAGCAGACATACCTTACAGACAAAAAGGTGTATACAACATAGGAAGGTCAGGAGAGGGAGAGAAGCAGGAGGAGACAGAAGGGAGAGGACGATAGTGAGCGGATATAGTGAGAGGAGAGACGAGAGAGGCACCACACTCTGGAACGCTATACACTACAAATGATGCAGACTCGGCTGTGTGACGTGTGACCCTTAGGGGTCAGATTAAAGGCCAGATCATTATACCTGAAGTTACTTCTGTCCTGGTCGAGGATCGCTCCGTCGTGGTTATGGGTCGTTCCGTCGTTAGTTAGTTATAAACAGTCTTGATTATTGGAATTATCTACGATAACCGTACACTTGTCAATCCAGGTAACCTAACTGTATTCAGTGTTCTCTTGTCTCCACAATGAATATATAAAAACACAAAATTTCAACTGAAGTTCATGAATGCAGTTTCCTGGAGTCAGTCTCCTCCGGGCAGCGTGGCCAACATACGCAGGCCAGCTTTCACGACACCTGCTCTATCTGAGTGGTCTTTGTATCCTGCATCTCAGATGAATGGCGTCAGGGCTCTCTCTCTCTCTCTCTCTCTCTCTCTCTCTCTCTCTCTCTCACATTCTCCATTCTCAATGACTTAGAACAAATTATCTCCCACCCTACCCATATACCTGATCGCTATGACCAT
>JAYMFT010421056.1:0-17646 GCA_038088735.1 Panulirus argus
AGGAGTGGACTGGAGTTAATAAGGCCAGTGGTGCTGGGGGAGAGAGGTGTGTGAGGCCACTGGTGCTGGGGGAGAGAGGTTTCTGTGGCCAGTGGTGCTGGGGAGAGGTGTGTGAGGCCACTGGTGCTGGGGAGAGGTGTGTGAGGCCACTGGTGCTGGGGGAGAGAGGTTTCTGTGGCCAGTGGTGCTGGGGAGAGAGGTGTGTGAGGCCACTGGTGCTGGGGGAGAGAGGTATGTGAGGCCACTGGTGCTTGGGAGAGGTTTGTAAGGCCACTGGTGCTGGGGGAGAGGCGTGTGAGGCCACTGGTGCAGGGGGAGAGGTGTATGAGGCCACCAGCGGTGCTGGGGGAGGGCAGGGAGGTCTGTGTGGTCTTTAGAATTTATCTTTAACACTTCAAAAAGGTGTTCAGGATTGTTCGACTGGTGGCTATAACTTCACGCTGGGGACCTCGAAGAGCCAGGTAGTTGGTGGGCCTAAAGCCCAACTAACCAACCAACAAACAAACTAACTAAAGAAGTAACTGACTAACTAACTCACCAGCTTGTTAGGAAGGTCAGGTTGGAAGCTGAGGCGCAGTGGGCACCAATGATTCCCATATTATGCAGGCTGTTGTGTTGGGTACATCAAGGAACAGCGTATCTGCTAAAGGGAGTTTTTTTAAGGAAGCAGAAGAGAAAGAAGGTCAGAGAGGAAGGAAACGTGTGGGTCAGTTCAAGGTCGACGTCTTCCCCTGGGGGTAGAGGGTTTTGTAGAGGTCAACTAGGTAAAGGAGAATATAAAAAAAAATAAGGTCATGGTCATGCGATTTATTGTTCCATATTGCATGCATGCTTGACACACGATGACCTATGGTTTTCCCGTGGGAGGAGGTGCACCTTCGGACGAAATAGGGGGCACTCAGAGACGTCCGTGGGTGTCGGGAACGTTGACAGAGAGGTCATGGGCCGGCAGGTCATCCTAGCTATCCACCTTCATTTTGCGAGCTGGACGGACGCGCGCGTCTGCCTCTCGTAATCACCTACAACCCGTCCGTCCGGTGCGACGTCGTCGTACGACACCCCAAGTTGTGGCTCGTGGGGTTTGGTTCCTTCCACGTCCTCCTCCTCCTCCTCCTCCTTCGGTACAGACGCACTTGGCCAGCTCTCGAGACAAAGAGACGATCAGGCACTTAATTAAAGATGTGCCTTCTGATTGGTTTAGCCTTGGAGAGTTCAGAGGTCGAGGTCAGAGCGGTGGGGACCCCGTTGGTGGACTGGTGCTGATGCACACAGTGGCACAGTGTTCGTGGGTGTACATGACACAAGAACAAGGAGTAGGATGGCGCAAAGGGATAGAAAGATAGGGAAGGATATAGTAGGAGGATTGGATGTTTAGCCAATTCCTCGTTTCGACTGATTAGCAACAGTTGAATAGAGCAGTAGATGGATTGACTCGTACACGACGGCTAGGAAAGGGAAGGGATGATGATAGAGAACGATGTAGATCTAAGAATCTTGGATGGTGAACCTTTGGTTTGGTTCGTCCACCCGCCAGGTTCTCAAGACAGCAATGGACTTGGGACTGGGTGAATATTATGGTAGATTCTGTTCCTGGCTGCTTCGCCAGTCAGTGCTCCACTAGTGTCAGCTGCTTCAGTAAGCTACCAGCTGACCCAGTGGTGCAACGGCCCACTGTTGCTGGACTCCATCTACGGCCTGATGTTGACATAACCCTAGTGTTCCACTAGTGTGGGAGAAAGCCAACTGGTGGGCGCCAAGGGAAACGCATGAAGGCCAGGGGTCCTTGTCTACCACCACCCGCGCCACACACCCGTAGACTCTCTAGTCCCTGCGTCAGGCAGTTGTATTAATAGGAACTTTTAAGAACGCCTCAGGTTCTTGGGGATGGATTCTCTGAACTTGTCTCCCACTTTGCGCACCTGGACTTGCGTAACGTCAGACGGGCCTTTGGGTTTTCCTGCTTCGTGGTACGGCCGGGGAGGACGCACGTACAGGCAGCCTCTTGTCTCGGAGTCCTCCTTTCGTGGGCATCGTGTAGCATGGACGGTGTGAGGGAGGGGGAGACACTCGCCTCTAGAGGCAGGTTCTTATCTCTCTGTGGTGGCGGGGGCTTGGTCTCAGAGGAGAAGGGGTAGCGATCCGAAACTTTTGGAGGCCTGTTAGGGTCTGGCGCCTCTCCTGGAGCATAAACAGTGTGTTCCTGCACCCTTTTGAGTGAGGACTGGGCCCCGCCGCCCCCTGACCCAGCAGGTTCCTCGTCTCATCTAAGGACTGCCATCCTGGGACCCTCACAGCGATGGGTTAGGGCTGTGGTTGACAGAGAGGAAGAGGAGGAGAAGGAGGAGGAGGAAGAAGATGAAGAAGAAGAAGAGGAAGACGAAGAAGAAGAAGAGAATAATGAGGACGTGTGATTATGAAAGGTGTCAAGTCCATTGTCTCAGTTGGCTTGAACATGGACAATTAAATATACGTAATTAAGTCATTCCCTAACTCTGCTGTAAGTGGTGGGACTGTGCTAGACGTACCCTTGGGCTGAATTATAAATCCTCGCAGTTCAATTACGTCCATAGATCAGCGCCTCATTATGTTCCACATCAGATGTTACTTATATGTCCTCAAAGGTCAGCAGGATAATCTCTTTCCAGACATATTTGCGTTGCTGTTACTTCATTTTTTTTTTTATAGACATAACTGCCTTAGAGTGTCGTGTGTAGACTTTGTCTGTAAGAATGACTGAGCAATTCACTGGTTGAGTCACAGGTGTTACTGTGCTGGTGCCGCGTCACTCCACCAAATATGCTCGTCTAATATAGATTTGATATTAATAAAAACTTGTTTTTTTATTATGTCTCTCTGTACCCCTTAACCTCTGCGTCATTATTTTACCGACTTTGTCGTGTCTAGTTATGAGTGTGCTGTACTTGTGTTTACAGAGATGCCATTGAAGTTTTTTGTCCTTTAAATATTATTGTATTGAAGTTCACAGCGGCTGTAGTGTGGAATGTTAATGCTAAGTTTTGTTTTTGATACACTGGGGGCGTTGTCAGTGGTCAGGGTTTCCGTATTTTATCAATTCAGTTATATTAAAGTTACGTGTATTTTAACACAGTCGATCAAGAAGAAGCAATCGAATATAAGCAAAAATTTGTTTGCTCTGGAGAAATAGAAATGTACCGACAATGCAGGACATTTCAGATGTAGAATAGGTCATTAATATAATCCAAAGAATTAAATAGCATGTAATTTAGGCGACACTAATTAATTATGAATCTAATTCTCATTTCTCGTATGGAATTAATTATATGCATATATAAGACATTTCTTACAACAAATATTTTCATACGGCACCATAAAAGTAGCGTCAGGACAAAAACGAAATAAAATAAAAATTTTTAAGATTAAAAACAATGCGTTTTATCAACTCGTGCCGTGTGACTTCCCAAGTTGCCGACGGTTGATTTATAAGTTTGTTATATGCCTTATAGAGTGCTGAGGGTTATGTAGGTGAGTAGATCAGCACATTACACTGAAAAGGCTTTTTATTTTATTCCGTTCGTTTAGTGTATTATGCTAGAATACATCTGGTTATACTAGACGGAAATGAAAACAATAAAAATGAAGGTAATATGTGAAGCAGGAAGATAGATGCCAGCTCTCACCAGTCACCCATCTGAAGGACATTTATAGTCAGTGCGTTTAGGAACTACAAGGATTTCCGCTATTACTTTCCTTAATATGGTCTCAGCTGCAGTCAGCGGTACGATTTATAGATAAGGAACCCGTTCGATTCTTTTTGCAAGACAGGAAGCAAAGTTTTATTCACGAACATTGCTTGCTAATGCATCAGGAGGTGTCCAGCTGCCGCTGTTATTTATTACTATGGCCTTATCTGAACGCGAGAAAATGTAGAATTGCGCCTTTTCTCTTTTACTGGGCTTGATTTATTACCGTGTTGTTATTTATTTTTTTTTCCCCCACACCAGATGCAAGGACTTACGAGCAACGAATGACTTAGACTTCCAGCATAGGATATATGAGTTAAAAATGTTTAAACGAAAGAAATTGTGCAAATGTTGTAAGGACAGACCGAGAAAATTTTGAAACTGTATTGTGGAAATTATTATTATTATTATTATTATTATTATTATTATCATCATCATCATCCTTATTAATATTTTATTATTAATGCTTCAGGGTGGTCAAGCTCGTATGATAAGAATGGACCCCAGCATCTGCAGTAAACACACACACACACACACACACACGGTTGAGCTGACTACTGTGGTCAGTACAGTACGAGGAAATTAAATCAGAGAGCAAATGGATAACTACGTGCAATGGTGAACATGCCCGTGCGATAGACAGCACTGATTCAGTTAAAGGAAGTTATGCGTAACAAACCTCCTAAACCTATGTTACAATGTAAGCTCCATTTTCTATAAACTAGCAGATTCGGGCCCTCCGGGGCCTCTTCTCCTCACTTCCTCGGAGGACTGGGGTGCCGCTCACCAGTTGGCCATTTACCTGTGGACTCTTACTTACACTACGCAGACGCTCCGACAACAATTATCGGTGTGTTTTGACAGAGAACGGTGAAATAACATTGTTCATTGGTATACCAAAGAACGGTGAAATAAGATTGTTCATTGGTATATGCACTACTGCCATTTTTCTTCTTCATGCCTATCATATTGTCAGCCAAAATTTTACCGCTCATCGCCAATATATTTCCTAGAAAACTGTCACCCTAGCAGCCTGCAATTTCCATTCTATGGATCATTGGCAGCTTTTTATGGGGGTTAGTCGTCATGCGTCTGACAACATGAGCATGCCCACAGACAGAGAACAGATAGGACTAGTGTCCTGTAGTATAAAGTATATTTACCCGAAAGTATTTCACTACATCAGCTAATAGTTTCTATCTTGCAACTGTGTGGGCATGGGTCGTCTGCATGTAGTCCACCGTACGCTTGCACACTGTATCGAACCGTAGGGGGTCTTGAAGACGCATTTCAGTGTTGTTCTCTACCACTTGTGTAGGGCAGTGGTACCGTTGCTAAGGACAACGGTACCATTATGTAGAGCTGGGATACCGTTGTCTAAGGTAGTGGTACCATTATGTGGGGCATGGGTACTGTTGTCAAGGGCATGGATACCGTTATGTAGGCCAGGGGTGCCGTTGTCTAGGGCAGGGGTACCACTCTTGAAGGTGCAGCGTCATACTGCTCAGTGTCTGGGCGATCCAATGAGCTCCATCGTGTACTGTAGAGCGTCCTGGCGTTGCGTAGCCCTCCCGTAGCGGCTATACGGCAGCTGGCCCCTCTCATCCCCCAAGTCAGCTGACTCAGGCATTGTAGCGAGCGACAGGGCGCTCGGGCCAGTACGCAGTTGACGTAGAAATCAATTTCTCGTAGCCGAGGTCTCGTGAGTAGAGGGGAGGGGGCGGGGCGAGGGGCTGCCAAGGTCTTTGTCCGCCCAGGTCATGGTGTACGAACTTAGGCCAGCCTCGTCACGGTGTGCCACGGTCCGCCGGTAGGTGGACTAAGGTCACGGGATACCGAGGTTGTCACGTAGGCCAGGTCACGGAATGCCAAGGTTGTCACGCAGGCCAGGTCACGGGATACCAAAGTTGTCACGTTGGCCAGGTCACGGAGCAACAAGGTTGTCACGTAGGCCAGGTCACGGAGTAACAAAGGTCTTCACGTTGGCCAGGTCATCCGGTACCATCGAGGCAGGTAGACTAGGTCACGTTCTGCATTCGAGCCTGCATTGTTTTTTGAGATGATTAGACGTATCATCAACTCATTGTAATGTTATCGACATTATCTCCGCGATGGATGATCTGTGGTCAAAGTTTTCGTAATATTTACGTACCAAGGACGTGTGTCAGTTACCTGAATCGCTGCGTCCTTGCTCTCGTCCGTGGGTGTTCGTAATGGGAACGGTGACACGCCTTCGTCGGGTCCTCCTCTTTAGGACGACCAAACGACTGTTTTATAGGCACGAAGCCCTAGTCTCTGACCTGCCTATTAAAGGGTCATATCAAGCGCCAGGCCTAAGGGTCGTGGTGTTGCGTCTTCGTCGTCCTCAAGAGTCGTACTGTCGTGCTGGGACGGGTGGAGGAGGAGGAGGAGGAAGAAGAAGAAGAAGAAGGACGGGAGTATTTTAGAATCTATAAACCAGCGAATGATCCGATCTGTCGGACACGACCCGACTCTTCTGTTCCACAAGGGGATTTATGGTCTTTGACCCTGTGTCAGGCCTGTACGGGTTTACGACTCGTAATGCATAATGCATGGTATATATATATATATTTTGAGCCAGTGCACGTTTGCGTGCAATATCCTCTCCTATTTCCCAAAGCAGTAGTGCGGAGGGGAGCATATAATGCCCCACATCTGTGTACATGTGTGTGTGTGTTTGTGTGCAGTCCTTTTTATTGCGCGTTCGTGAATGAGATGTGCCATCATGCGCGCCACCACATCTTCGCTCTACCCAACAACAACAACGAGGAGGAGGAGGAGGAGGAGGGAGGCAGGTCCTTGCGGCTCGCATCTCTTGGCTCAGGTGTTGCCTGAGTTGGATGAGCGTATCGCGTCCAACTTGAGAACGATGTCAGTGATTTGTCTCAGAGTCTAGTAGTTGGACCACATATCTATAGTCTTGTTTTGTGGTGTACAGACCAAACCCTCTGCTGGGACCGCCCGTCTTTGGCGGAGACTTTTTTCTAAATTGGTGTTAAACTTTGGATGAAAAGGTCCGGATTAATTATCCACGTTTGGGAATCTGTGGAACGCTCAGGAAGACAGACAGAGCGACTTTACGGTCATGGACTGGTGGACGACACCAGTCATACCGGTACCAGGAGTACCGGTAGCTGCTGGTACATTGCCATGGTAACCCAACAGACCTCCACCAGTGAGCCATCTCTCCAAGAGGTTACCGAGACGTTGGTCTCACGCGTTACCCAGTCAACCGCCTCTCCCAGAGATTAACCGAGACGTCGGTCGGTCGAGAATACCAGTGAACCATCTCTCCAAGAGATTAACCGAGACGTTAGTCTCACATGAGTACCAGTGAGCCATCTCTCCAAGAGATTATCCGAGACATTGCTCGGTCGCGATTCTTGTCATTAGAACGATCGATGGCTCGCCGTAAACACCTCGCGTCAAACCGCAAGCACTTTTCTCTCTCCACCGCGCCAGACGTTCCTTCGCCACAAATGACGACTTTGGACTCCCTTTCGCTACATTAGAAATCCTGTGATTCACAGCGAAATATATATATATATATATATCGTAATTACCGGCATTCCTGAGGATCTGATAGCGCCTGGTGTTCGGAGGGGGAGGGAGTGAGTAGCCGCAACACGCGACACTTCCGTCCGTTCAAGGGTTTTATAGACGGGTTATGTTGATCACAGAAAAAAAAAAAACAAAAGAATGGCTCGTGATAACAGAGTGCTATGCAGTTCTCAGGCAAGGGGGGAGGGATGGCATGTTATCGTAAGTATTATGTTATCGTTAAGGTTGTAATCTTGTGCTGTTGCTGTAGTTTATATTTTTCTTCTATCCTTTACGTGCAAGTCGGGTCGGGTCTGGTTGGGTCAGGTCGGGTCGGGTTGCGTTGGGTTTGGCGTCTTCGGCAGGAGGAGGAGGACGAGGAGGAGGAGCCACCTCCTCCTCCTCCTCCTCCTGCCACCGCTCGTACGTACACCACGACCCTCTGCGATGGACGGACCCGCTGACCTCCTCACCAGCAACTCGGCTACCTCCTCCTCCTCATCCTCCACCACCACCCCCGGGTGGTCTGTGGTGGGTGACCCCCCGCCTTGCGTGGCTTAGTGACGATGTGGTGCTGGTGCTAAGGGAGGGAAGATGGGGCGTTATTATTATTACCTCAATGTGCATACGGGGGGAAGAAAGAGCCTTGCTTACACTCGTGGGGGCTCCTGAGTCATAGTCTAGTATTCAGTAGTTTGTTTTGGATTTTCAGTAGGTTGCCACATTTGCTTCCTCATGGCTTAGCGTGGTCCACGAAGCTCTAGCTTTGTAGTTGAAAGAATTGTTTCATTCGTCCCTCAGTACGCTGCTCAGGCCTGAGTGTCTTCCATTTGTGTCCTCTTGTTCTAGATTCAGTGCCAAAGGCTTGGCCATGGGCCCTAGAAATGTCAATATGAAGTTATCATTGCCTCTCCTTATTTTTCCCTGTCTTCTGAAGTGGGCAGATTAAGGGGTTCCCCCCTCTTATCTCGGTTGCTTACTCCCTGTCGTATGTTTCGAAGCCGATTTTCATACTGACCCAAGATCTAGTGTGCCTCCCTCACAATCCATCTCAAGAGCTGTTGTGGTGAAAAGTTTGGCCTGATTTATCAAGTCCAGGGTCCCTTCTCTCATGGCACGACTCGGGTAGTTTATATCCACCGATCTGGTCTCTTTTTTAGGGGGAAGGAAGTCATTTACGTAGGCTAGAAATAGCAGTGGTCCCTCAGCCCTGGTTGCAGGGACTTCACCACCACTTGTCACCCTCGCTCAGCTGTGAAAAGGCTTCCCTGACGTGTTCTCCGTTCCCTCCCATTGAGGTAGATGCCAGTCCATTTCAGCGACCCTCCTCCAGACCCACCTTGGATGTTTAGCTTCATAATCAGGTCTTCTGTGAGGCCATTTCGCAGTTCAAGAAGTCACAGTCCATCACCCACTGATCCCCTTTCTCTAAGCCGTTACTTAACCCGTCTTAAAAATCCAGTAGGTTCGTCGCTCGAGATGTAAATCCAAGATGTTTTTCCCTGTTTAGAAGTAGTGGTGGTAGTGAGGCGGCGTCCGTGGCAGAGGGACGGTGAGGTGGTATAGTAAGTGTAGTAGTAATAGTAGTGGTAGTGGTGGTGGTGGGGGGGTGTGTGTGCGGAGATAGCAAGCTATTGTGGTTCTGGTGCACGCTGATGGAAGCGGCAAGCGAGGCCGAGTTCTCTCTCGGGCAAGCAAGGACAAGCGACGAGGGATTGATACTTGTTGCTGTGTGAGAGAGAGAGAGAGTGAGAGAGAGGAGAGAGAGATTTTAGCCATTCCAGTTCAGATGAGTCCGCTTAACTCACCGCCCCACATGCTTATGGCGTGGGAGAAACATTACGGCACGCTCCCTCGCCGGAGTGGAGAGTGTGTGTGTGTGTGTGTATACTGCTGTACAAAATATGGTTGAAAATATTACGTAAAGTTATTAGAAGGTTGGCGCTGAGAGGGCGTCATGCACGCGACATACACTAAAACCTCCCACTTTACGGAATGATTCAGGTCGCCTCTTGTGTATATGGACAGTAGAATGAGGAACGCGTCAAGTTGCAGAGGTGGACTCAGGCAAGAGTCCCTCATATATACATGCTCGAAAACATATATGGTCTCGTCTTAGAATTACCTTGTACACCTGAAGTGGCTGTTTAAGATTCCTCGATTGGTGGCTATAACTTAGCTTTGATCTGCCTCACTGACCCCTGGCCACCTTGCAGTCGATGGGCCTAAGACCCAGAGAACTAGCAACGAAAATGGACTGATGGTTCCATATATTCAACACACACACACACACACACAGGAGGGACCTGTACAGTCTTGGAGCTACATCTTCCAGAGTCTCATTTGTACCACAAGCACTTCAGAATATATTCCAGTCGTGCCCTTAGCTTCTTCATGTCTCCTTCAGCGTGTCAAGTGTGTCGTACGGTCAGTCCGGCACTGGAGAAGGGCTCAGTGACTCCACGACCCACTAGGATCCTTCCAGGCTGAGCCGGGTTCACCCTCCACGACCTACCAGGGTCTTTCCAGGCAAAGCCAGGCTCACCCTTCACGACCTACCAGGGTCCTTCCAGGCAGAGCCGGGCTCACTCCCCCCACGACCTACCAGGGTCCTTCCAGGCTGAGCCGGGCTCACCCTCCACGGCCTACCAGGGTCTTTCCAGGCAAAGCCGGGCTCACCCCACGACCAACTCGGGTCCTTCCAAGCGGAACCACCTTTAACCTCATCGTTATATGTAATTCCTCCCTTCCACTTCAAAGACCTGGGTCACGTCAATATCATCGTGTTGCCCCAGTAATCCATGCGTTATTACGTCTCTCCCTTCGCCCTCCTTGCCTCCGGGATGTAGGTTTTGCCCAAGGGCTTCCCCTCCCCTCTCCTCTCTCTCCTTCGGCTCCTCTCATAAACTCAAGGCACTCAGTCTCTGATCCCATCTTCTTCTGTTGCATTCCTTCTGGAACCCTATCTTCTACCATCTCTTTTGATGTCCTTCTTCGGGTAAAGGACTCACCTAAACTGCCGAAGATCATTCCAGTCTGGGGTCGTGTACGCATTGTATCTGTGTATATGAACAGCTCACTGTGTGTGTGTGTGTGTCACGGGGTCCGGCCTAACGGGCGTAACCCACCGGGCTCGTCTTGGGCGTGGTTCACAGGGGGGTGGTGCGGGTGGGGTGAGGACGGGTCGTCTAGTTGAATTAACCTAGTGCTCTAGATGACGTCAGGCAGGTTCTCTCTCTCTCTCTCTCCATCTTTCCAAACTCCAGTTCGTATGTGGTTGGTCCAGGCACCGTCCTCTGCTGTGGTCCGTGCCTTTTAGGCTGGTCTAGTCTAAGGGTCGTTCCAACACCAGCGGTGGAACGACCCTTAGGATTATATGAACTGACTGTTTGAAGGTCAGAGCGTCATTACGCCAGACCATCATATTCACGGGTCGTGTCGTCGTACTGGGGTCGTACCGTCGTACTGGAGTCGTTCCGTCGTACTGGGGTCGTGCCGTCGGACTGGAGTCGTACCGTCGTTCCGTCGTCGTACTGGAGTCGTACTGAACAGCAGGACGTAGATGCGAAAGATGGCTTGTTGTGGGTCGTGACGGGAAAAAGACGACAAAGACGACACCATTTTTCTTTCATTATAGTACCCCGCTGCAAACTGTAAACATCTAGACTTCACATGGTAGGTGTTGTCGGATGTTTCCCTGTGGCAGTGTTTCCAGTGTTGCTTGGAGTTTGTTTCTGGTCGTATTATGCTGGGAGACTTCCGGTGTTGTGATCAGTTAATATCCGGTGTCATGTCATTTTTTTTTTCTTTTTTGTAGTTTCATTGCAGTGCTTCTTGTGTTGAAAAGTTGTGTACTAGAAGTGTTGATGGTAGTGTTACCAGTGGTCATGGTAGTGTTGCAACTATGTATGGTAGCGTTACTAGTAGTTATATTAGTGTGTCACTGATGGTTACAGTGATGGGTCTGGGTTGGCATTGTTGCAGTGCAATGACGGACGAGTCCAGGTCGGTCGACACCACTATTGCAGTGTCTGGTCCAGGTTAACGAGGCAGCACGGTAACAGGTCCAGGTTGACCTGGCATTATTGAGTGCGGATGAGAAAAGAATTAAGCCAGGTTAATGGAAGTGATCTCACTTAGATTTACCGACCTGGTTCCCCGAGTTGACCCAGATATAATAATAAGGCCTGCAGGTGACAAGCAACACTCAAGCCCCCAAATGACGATTTGACAACACGTTTATATTTGAAAATCTGTACCAAAATGTCTACCTTAATGCAGAGCGAGGGTTATAGAACCGTGGTGTATTTATTTATTTATTTATTTATTTATCTATTACTTACATGTTTTGGCCGTTGGACGCGTAATTTTTAACTAACTGGTGGCGTCTGGGACTGAGGAAAGTTGCAGTTCAACATTTTTGATATTTCTGTTATTATCATTTTAATCGTGGTTGGCGGGTATATTTTTTTTCTACCAACAAGACACTGATGATTATTTCTGCAGGGCATAGTTTAGCATGGAGGAAATGCTTAGAAAAAGAACGTATTTAAAATTAATATCTTCTTAACTGGTCGACTTCAGTGAGGCAGTGTTGCCATACGTCAGCGAAGCTCAGGGAAGCTCGCTTCCTCGCTGAAAGCAACTCTCAAAATGTTTTCCTTGAATTTAGTCAAGCCCAAGACAGTGATTTAAGACGTCACTCATGATCGTAAGCCACCGCTGAATGTCACTGACTTTAATCAACTAATGAAACTGTTAGTTTTAAGTTCTTGAGTCTTTATTGATAATTTAATGCCGTTCGGATTTCTCATGTCTTTTTAAAATGTGTTTTGCCGGGCTGTCCTGTGGTAATCTGACTTGATTCCTAGGGAATTGTACTGGTATTTATTTTGTTGAAACTACACGCAGGTCAGGTTACTGGTTGAGTGGTTGGTTTGTTATTAAAACATTAGTTCTATAGCCTGGGTCAGAGGCCATCAGCGTCAAGTTAAAACCACCAGTCATATTTAGAGAAAAAATCTTAAAAATATTTCTTACGACCGTATACCCGCTCCTAGTACATACCTAGTCCTTGTCTAGTTGAATTTTACCAGACTTTGCCTGGTTAGCTCGTGTCTGAGGTTAATTTCACTATTAACATGTCTGTTGGGTATATGTTAATTTTCCCCTCATTTCGTTAACTCATCATCGAAGTCATGGGTGTAAAACGCAATGACACTTCGTTTAACTCGCATGACCTTCGAGTTGGAGAACTTGTTTATTCCTACAGTCCAGGTGTCTTGTATATACTTTGTGATGGTACAGTTTTACCAAGAGACAGCTTGGGAGGGGTCGAAGAAGCCATCTTGCCCGTTTATGTACACAACACTCACCACCGGACCACAGCCACACCCAGCTTCTCCCTTGTTGAATTGTCTGTTGCGATTTATTTGACATTTAGTTCACTACTGGTAATAATAGTTTTTAGGTATGCAGAAAGGGCCGTCCAGCTATTATATAATATTGTATTTGTTTGTTGTGTTGAGCCTTAGGGGGAGAAGGGAGTTGTCAGGAAAGTTGTATTTGGAGCAAAATTTTAACCAGTGGTGTAACAGAAGCCTAGTCTATACTGTTACATAATGAAGCTAAACCGTTATTCATCCAAACTACGAGTGTTTTCTTTTTTTAAACAGTTCCTCAGTTAAGTTACAATTGACGGTAGTAACGCACATGTAGCGTTACGTTACACAGTATGAATGGAAAATTGTGAGGAATTAGGGTGATGGTGAGGAAGTATTTACCATGGAAGGTTGTGAGGAATTGGCGTGATAGTGAGGAGGGTTTTGTGTGACGGTTTCGTACGCTCGGGGCAACGGTGACACACACATAGGGAGGCTCAGAACTTGAACGGGGCCCCAAGTTGCTTGTGTGCGTGGTGGCCTGATGTGCTGAATGTCACTGGAGCAGGTGACGACGTGAGGTCACGGGAGGGAGGCGGAAAATTGGAGATCGGGTCTCTCAGAGGTGTCTGCTGAGGGAGGCGCAGCATGCGCGGCGGTTTCGTCTGCCGTAAAAGCCCGAGCATGGCGTGTGTGAGGATGAAAATCCCGGAGGAGGGGAAGGGAGAGGCGAAGACTTGATACGGAAAGGAAAGTTTGAAAGTTTCACGTCGGCAAGTTCAGGAGGGATGCGAGACTCCAAGAGAGAGAGGAGGAGGTGGATCGGTGGGTCTGTAAGATGGGCCGGTAATACTAGCAGTAATAACGTTAGTGTAAGAGAGTTGCCGGAGAGAAGCAGTTGAAATTTTGCTCAATGAAATTGTGAATTTAGTGTTTGGGGTGTGTGAGTGATGCGCGGAGGAGGAGGAGGAGAGGAGTGGCGCACGGCGCAAGTCTGAGTAACAGGAAAGTCTTTGGAATAAAGTAAACCAAACCTTCATGCTTGTGGCCCTGAGTGGCTGCTTGTTGTTGTTATCACCAAGATAAGATGGTTGAAGGAGCCAGGGGCACTCCGGTACCTGCAGAGGGTTATGATAAGTGTGGTTCTCTCCTTCGGTAACAGTGTTTGTTGGAGATAATGGGGCCAGAGGAGGAGGAGGAGGAGGAGGAGGAGGGGGTTGTTGAAGTAAGCAAACCACGGGAAGATATTCCTGTTCTGAGATACTCAGAGGCAGCGAGAGATAACTCCTCAAGGGTTTACCAAGGCGAGCGGTGCTGACGGATGAGGTTTTAGGGGTGGATGAAGGGACGGGCGGTGCTGACGGATGAGGTTTAGGGTTGGATGAAGGTAAGGGCGGTGATGACGGATGAGGTTTAGAGATGGATGAAGGGAAGGGCGGTGCTGACGGATGGATAGGGATGGATGAACCATGCGCCGATGACGGATGTCGGTGAAACAGTCTCCCTGAAATGAAAAATTCCAAGAGCAGTTTGTTGTTTATCTGTGTTACCGAAGTCAGTGATAACCCAGAAATAATTATAATTTCTTTTCTGTAGATTTAAAGAGAATAACTGTAATTTATTATGACTCTTAATGCATTTTGTCTTTACATTAGAGAGTTCTCCTTTACTGTCTCTTGTGGTCGGGCCTTAACGATGTCTGCTTTCTTCCCAGGTATGCGTGAGCTGGTACGCGTCGACTCTAACCCCCCACACCCCCCTTCCTGGAGGCGGTTGCTGTGCAGCCTAGGCCCCGCGGTACCCCGGTAAGGCTCGAGATTTGTAGGTCAGTTTGTGAACCGCTTCGTTAACGTCGAACTACACCGTATGACGCGTCGCGTTCTTTAAAACCTTCGGCGTCACGTTGGTCGTAATTTGCAACTCTAGAATTAGATTTTTTTTTTTAATGGAACTCTATACACAGTTCTTTTTCTCAGCAGCTAAAGAACTGGTTGGCATATAACACCTATAGCTCTAGTTATGACGCCTTCCCTACCCACCTCATAACGAAGTGGATTCCACTTTTTTTTTTAGCCATGAATCTTTTTGAATGACGTAAAGATAGAATAACATTTTGTTCGTTTTTTTTTATGCGTGTTCCAAGAAAAGTTTTAGCCTGGAGCATATAAGCCGGCTCTTAACCACAGGAAAATTTCTGCTCTGTAGCCACGGAACTCAATACAAGTTTTTTGATTAATTTTTCAGGCAGTGTTTCCAGCCGTGCGTGTTCGAACGTCATTGACCATGCAGCTCCTCCGCAGGCGACACAGGCTCCCGGGGAACACCTTCATATTTAGACTTATGGAGTTCGAATCACACCGGTAGGCTTGGGTCCCATTTGCTGGTATATCTGCAGTCGTAGAAATATAGGTTTTGTCTTGTTTTCTTAAAATGTGGGATTTTGGGGAAATATATCCATGATAGTCGTCGAGTTTGGCATTTCTAGTGGGCGGGAGTGTGTGTGTGGGTCTCGGCTAGGGGTTTAAGTCATTATCTTAAGCAGTGCGTGTCAGAGTGTACGATCCCATTTTTTGAGTTTTACGATCTCGGTTTGTGAGTAATATTATCTACGTACTGGACACGCTTGATGGTTTATGGGTATACCCAGGGGAGTGTACTGTAGCTATAAGTAGCAATAGAGGGGGGGGTGGGAACATCTCCAGCGTGTGTACATATCAGTTCCCAAAAGGGGGGAGAGGGAGTCGAACTATCGCCAAATTTCCCCGACGTGGACATAAACTTGGCGGACTTCCTGAGCCTCCTCCGCCGCTTTGGTTTTGCCTCTTTCTCTCTCTCTCTCTCTCTCTCTCTCGCGCGCGCGCGCGGGCGTCCTCTGGGCCGTCGGGGAAGGTGTGTTTTATACCCGTGCCTGGTTTATTGGCGGGTTAAATAGCCGTGACCTGCTACGGGAGGGTGAGCCCCGGGGGGTTTGAGGGGGAGGAGGAGAGGGCCTCCAGGAACTGCTGCTGGCCATGGGCGTTTGTTCTTGTTGACTTTTGCTCCTGTGTAGTGATGATGAGGGCGCTGTTGGGTCCTGATTTTAGTGTGGTGGGTTTTTGGGGTCCGTTCTGTGACCGTTTGAACAGACTTGAAGACGACGTTGTTGTACAATTCTCGCTCATTTACAGCGACGGACACCGCGAATCTAGTGCCGTGGTCTTGTTTACGTGTGCGCTTACGTCGTGTTTTTTTTTTATACAGTTTCAGCCGTCGTGTTTACAAGAGGAGATGTCACGCTTTTAAATTTATCGCGTTTCCCTCTCTCACTCCCCCCCCCTTCCCCTTAGGATGACGTCCCATTGACGTCACCAGCACAGAGGCGACCACAGCCAAAGAAGTCATCTTCCTCCGGCGCCGTGTCATGACCCCGAGCTATATGTACCGTGGTGTAGCGGTGTGAGCGTTCCAGACCTGCGGGGGGGGGGGTGGTCAGAGCGCATGAGGTTCGAATCCTGGTCGGGGGCAGGTCCCACCCAAAGGGGTTGGTCGATCCAGCAGCGATGACACCACTCTCTATCACCCCGTCTGTCCTCGTGTATACACACACCCACCCGTACCCGCCGTGGACTCCCTCCACCTACGTGCCATCCACTTACACCCTCTCTTAACGTTAGGTTACCTAAAAATCATGTACGCATTTATCTCCAAGTGACCACCGTCATCGCCCTCTGTATTCTGCAGGTTTTGCACCACTTGTGTGTGTGTGTGTGTGTGTGATGCATTCCAAGCCTTTCCTCCGACCCCCGACCCGTCATCTGTATCATAACGAGTTCCATTTTACCCCCTGGGTATTGTGTGTCCAATATGTCAGGTGGTTTTACTCTCCCCCGTAACGCTTGTACGGTTTCCGAGGTTAATGTCTTAAGACGGAACTTGATACTCTGGGTGAGAGTGTCGCCTGTTACCTTGAACCTGTGAGACTGATGTCGTTCCTTCTTTTCTGACGAGACGAGGGCCCTCCCTTGGGTCTCTGTGGGGACCCACTCGGGCCTGCCTATCACCCATACTCCGTCGGTGTGTTGTACCCACCCACACTTGCCTCTGTCTACCCCTTTAGCTATGTACCCTTCGCTCATGCTGTCACCGAAATGCTCTTCTCTTTGTGTTTATAGAGACAAAAGTTTTAGAAGTTAGAATTGAATTAATTTCCCCCCTCCCTCCCCCCCGTACCTGGCCTGGATCGCTTCGGGACTAGAAATCGACTCGCTCGGTACCAGGAAAACTCTCTCTCTCTCTCTCTCTCTCTCTCTCTCTCTCTCTCTCTCTCTCTCCTCACGGATTAGTCTGAAGATACACAATTTTTTTTTTTCTATTTTTCATCAATTTTTATGTATTCTATCGACGCATATTGTGTGCTCAACCGACGCCTTGGCTTGAGGTGGGAGGAGGAGGAGGAGGGGCGAGGTGCTCCTGCTGGTGTCGTGGTGAGGGGGTCGGGGGAGCCGTGGTGGTGGTGGAGCTTACCTGCCCCCTCCCCCTCCCCCTCCACTGGTAATTTCACCCCCCAGCACAGGTAACTAACCTGCAGTACCTGGTGAGTTGGTGGGTAGGCGGAGGGAATGTCCTGGCCTACCAGGGCGTATCCTTCTGTATACTTTACACGTCCTCACCCCAGGGGAGAAGGTGCACGTCCTCACCCCAGGGGAGAAGGTACACGTCCTCACCCCAGGAGAGACAGACAGTACTGGTGTTATTGCTGTTCTCTCACGACATCTCTTTCCCTCCTGTATTACTTTTGTCCTCTCAAACTCTTAGTTGCTCTGGGGTCTACCCCGTCCGTGTGGCCAGTTGGACAGGTCTAGCACTCCCTTGGAGTATAACCCCTCCAGCACCTTCCCCCCTGATACCCGGGGGAGACTGCACCCTCCCCAGCCTGCCACTGACTGTGACACACACACACACACACACACACATACACACCGGAAGATCTTTGTCATAAGAAC
>JAYMFT010421067.1:0-17645 GCA_038088735.1 Panulirus argus
ATCAAACACATTCAACAATCCTTCAAAATACTCACTCCATCTCCTCCTCACTCCATCACTCCCTGTTATCACTTCCCTCCCTGCCCCTTTCACCAACGTTCCCATTTGTTCTCTTGTCTTATGCACATTATTTACCTCCTTCCAAAACATCATTTTATTAGTTTCCTAATAAAAACTGTCACTTTAACACAGCAGCTTAAATGTCTAAGATGAACAGAAATTGAAATGGGAGAAGGAAATCCTTAATGGTTACATTATATGGTTAAAAATATTCCTTTTTTTTTCAAAGTACAAAATATAACAGATATGAAGCAGCTGTTAATAAGTAATGAAATATCTGCAATTAAGTTTGGTTGACTTATTTGAAAATTAAGAATAAAAACAGTACCTGACTTAACCTGTTGGAATAACTTGGTTCCACGCTCCACTGTTAACTGATACAGTGAAATGTGGTTATCAGAGAAACTCAGTACCTCTTTCAGCTCCTGCACCCAACTGCAAGTATGATAACTTAACTGAAAAATGTTACCAGAAACAAAAAATATACAAAGGACAAAGAAAATAAAAATACTTTTACAACACTGAAGGAGTTAAATCTTTCTTAAGCACAAATGGGAGATCTAGGTAAACAATGTTGGGGCTGCAGAACTGTTCAGGAGTTCTACATTAGGAATATGACAGAGTAAAAAGATCAGAAGTAAAAAATACAGGGGGTTTAATGGTCTGCAATGGCCTAACTTCTTTGGAAGCACAACATCGGAAAGAAATATTTGAAATTTGAGCATCTCATTTTTCATTCTGCACACTACAGTGAATAAATAATTGATAATGTCATCATTATTCACACTCTCAAACTCAAACACAAAATAACTCCTCTACACAAATTAAGAATAATTTTCTTTTTACAGTGACCGGTAAGGCACAAACAAGACTTGGTTCTTCTGGTATCCTCATCTGAAACACCTCTAGTTCTAAACAGGCCACCCACTCACTGATCTTTCAGAGCACTTCATCTATAGCAACAGATAGTGAATGAGAGGCATCAGTAACACTGAAAATATAAACAATGAAAGAACTGTGAAGTTCAAGAGAATCTATGATATGAACAAATGGGTAATTACTAACTCATATACTACTTATGTAAGCATACTGGTTGCACCCATATCATACATATAATGAATACAATTCAGAATAGTCTTTTATTCAATATAAAGTATTGAAAAACAAAACAATTGCATTAATATTTTGAAAACAAAATTAACCATTAATAAACCAAAGCACAAAAAAAGTTTAGACTGTACTGTTGCACTAAATATGATCAGTTTGTCATAACCATCCTAAAGGAATATATGGAGTTAAGTGCTGAACATAACACACAACAAAGAAGCAAACATGGAACAAAATTATATAATAATTCCGTTAAGTCTGAGAATTTGGTAATTTGTATACAAATTTCTTTTTTATGTAATATTCTACTAACCTCTCTGTCGTTTGGCTGGGTCTTCCAAATATTATATCCATGGACACTCGACCTGGAAAAAGTTGCTTGGCAACACCAATGCAATGCATAGCCTCTTTAACATTGTGGTCACGATTAAATAATCTTAATGATGTCTCATCCAAGGCCTGAAAAATATGATGTCTAAGCTACATGTCAATAACAATATTGTAAAAAATCTAGTGCATACTTTTGTCTGATCAATCAAGAAAATATCAAAAGGAAAAGTGAACACATTTATAAAAATTTTTCCTTATACTAAATTTTACTTTCAATTAAAGGAAGCAAAACTAGTCATTCACTACCTAGGCATCTCTGTCTTAAAAGTTATTTGTTTAACACTGAGCTTATAGTTAATATGAAGTGGATGTGCTTACACTACTATACTATTAGCACATAGTTATATTAATTCATAGCAGCTCATCCCCTTATATTGGTTAACATAATGGAAAATACTAAGGGGCAATGTAATTTGACACCCTCAAAGCTCTGGACCCTGACAAAACAAAATAAGAGAGCAATGGGATTTTGCATAGTAATTCTATCATTAAACCCATTTCCAATTCCATGGTATGAATCATGTACATAATGTCTTAAAAATCATTCATACTCATTCTAAACTCATGCTCCAAGAGATGAAGTGTAACATGAGCTTCCATGCTCATATATACATCCATGCTTTTTATTAAAAAGATACTAACAGATTAAAACACTTAAAGTATGCTTAAGTCCTAGGCTGGCCCTGTGGTGAGCATGCAATCACAGAGCTCCAGGCTGGCATTGTGACTTGAACGTGCAATCACAGCACCCCAAAGCTGCAGCCTAGTTTTCTATCTATCTGTCCATCTATCAATCTGTCTATATCTCTGATACCTGTTCCAACTGGAACTCCCTCAAAGGAGAGGCCATGGCAACAGAGTCTCCATAACTAATCTTATTCTGAGCTTGTAATTACAATGCTCAACAGTTACATCATCTTTGCAATTAAAGTCTACAGGTCTAAGGGCAAATGTACTCTCTTCAAACTGTCCTGATTTCTTGTTAGTTTGTAATTACTATGCATTATAAACAATATGCATTAAATATATTACTTACTAAATGGCTGGACTTGCTTCCAACCCTAGTTCAATTTTACAAAGTATGATTTCTTACTGTTCAATGTCTGCTGAACAGAAATTTAAGGTATTCATTTGTTTACTCAAGACAACGGTCTTGGGTATTACCAAACTCCACCTGCATGTGGGTTATACTGCATGTAAGGACAGGTTTAATTGGAGACTCTTTTGTTGTGGTCACCCCCTTAATGGATGCTCCTGAAGGAAATGGACATCAGAGATATAGATAGACAGATGTATATGGTAAGCCTTCAACATTAAAGATTATTCCTAACTCATATTATCATTAAACACATTCTTTTTTAGGGTAGTTTTTGTGGTTATCAGAATGTAAGGCAGGATCTGCTGCAATGTTCATACCTGTAAACCGATGGATACCCTGTTGATACCACCTAAAGCTTTAAAGTCTTGCAGTTTCTTTGTTTCTATGGAGGTTGGGTTCACTTCCAGTGTTATTTCAGCATTTTCATCTAAATGACACTTTTCCTGAATAGCCCTCAATATTTTCTGTGAAACAGGAATTATATAACTAAATAATTTTCAATGACTGATACACATCTCTAAAATCCTGACAAGCATCATCATTAACTTTGTAAAAATACATTGAAGTATTGTTATATTTTTGCCTTTGACTATTCTATGGCTCAGGTTGAGGCATATCATACACAGTCTCATTCACTGAGCATGTTCTATTCATATCCTATAAGCATCTATTACCTTCATTATATAACAAGAGCAGCTTATTCAGAATCTTTCATTTTACTTTTTAACATACTAGTTTTTATGGCATACCTGTGCACCTTCATTCATGCTAAAAATCCTCTCAAATATATATTTTCTACAAATGTTTCCTTCATGTTTAGCATTTACCTTTAGTTTATTACTTTACTTGAGTACTTTTCTACTGACCTATCATCTATAAGTCTTCCTTCTGACAAGGGGTGGATCACACATATTTCCTTTTCATAGTTATGTCAACAGCCATTATGTCCAATGCAGCTAGGCTCAGCAAGGCTTAAACACAACACTGAATCCAACTTTGTCCAAAATGAAAACAGAATAGTAAAAGAGGCCACCAATAAGTATGAACATTAAGCAGACACAGTTAGTAGTAGTTGATAGGAACATTAGGTATGAGCCTCTGGAAAACATTGCACTGGAGTTGCCCTCTGCCACTGGCCTGTTAAGGGTGAGGCACTAAAAGCTAAGAAGTAGCACTGTAGTTCCTCAGTTTTAGAGACTCTTTTGCCTTGGCCATCCCCTTGATGTAGTTCCCAAAAGGAACAGGCAACAGAGATAGAGAAATGTTAATAGATATAAAGATAGACAGATAGATTGCCACCAGTAAAATTACAACATGGAAGACATGTTCTGGACATGCACCATGACCCAGACTCTGGTGTCAAAGCATTCCTCATATTTCTAAATGTATAACCAAAATTAGAGATCAGCCTAGAAGAAATATGGATTTCTCTTAATCTGATGACCCAGAATATGGCTTTCCATGTCAATAAAAAGAAAATGACCTTGTTCTCATGAATTCCTTTTCTTTTTGAACTTCTATATGTATAAATTTTTAAATCTTGTTGTTGTTATTGTACCTGTTATCAAAATATTACATTGTGTAATAACATTTAGTTGCTAATGTGAATCAAGGCATTCAATGATCTGTGAACACCTTGTATTACCCTGTACTATGAATACTGGAACTGATAAATATATACAGTCAGAGACGAATTTCTATCATCTCTTACCTCTACCATTTGTGGCCTTGCAAGGGATGGTGTACCACCACCAAAAAAGACAGACTGCACTGTAGAAATATATGATTTTTGAAGAATATGTTGCAATTCCTTAACCTGTAATAAGATGCATCATAAAATTAATACAAGGACATCTAAGTTTCTATGACAACTACTTAGGAATGTGTATATCAAGATCTAAAATAAAATAAATTACTAATATATCATTCAAGAGAGGTTGATAGATATTTATGCCACTCCATGGTCTGTGCACTTGGGATCCAAGTCATGTGAACCACAGGATTTTATTAATGGGTACCTGATGATTTCTCTAACATTTATCACCTACTTTTATCATATGTAATAATAATAAGTTTCTTTTGCATAAACACAAGAAGATGAACAAAGAAGCAAGAAATCACTGAAATATTTAAAGAGAAAGGTAAAAGAAAAGAACGGAATAAAAAGGAATATAAAAGACAAAAATTGCCCAGATAGTCTCAGGCTTTGTAATACAAGATGCTGGAAAGGCAAACCCTTTCTTATCATGGAAATTTCCATTCTAAGTGAAGCCAAGTGAAAAATAACTTATATTCAAATGAAGCTCCATTCTAATATCAAATATTCTTTGCACTTTTGCTCTTGTACAGAGGCATTCTTCTTAGTTTTAGAAAGAATTAGTGACCCTGCAAACATCACAGCACACTCAACCATGTTAACTCTTTCTGGTTTTAAGCTTGAACTCACATTTCATGATCTGTGAGTTGATAATTCATCACAAGTATACTATGCCTGTTTAAATTTTTATAATATCATTATCTAATTTGCTCATCTTTTAATGCTATGCTTATTATAAATACAAGACTGAACTATCATAATAACCCTTAAATCACAATGAAGGGTCACATGATATGCTAATAACACCTAAGGGCAAGGATATAACACATTTACAGTTACCGAGTTTACACAGTTAGGGAATAGGTTCATTAATTGAAATCTTTTAACTTACCATTGCATCTTCAAGTATACTATCTTGAATAGTCCAAAATGAATCTGGATGAGGGATAAACTTGACAAAATTACAGTAAGAACATCTTTGCTTGCAATATGGCCAATGAACATAAACAGATCCAGTGTTCAAATATGACTCTGGGAGATATGTATACAAAGGTCTTTGTTCTGAATCTGAAATTTCTTCATGCCTGCTGGTATTCAAGCATCTTATGGGACTGTAGTTCAGTCTACTATGGTGCCATTTCCGTATAGTGTGCAGGAGTTTCATCCTGAAAGATTATGAACTAGGTGAGATAATACCTAAAAAAAAAAAAATGCATCATATAATACAATGAAGATATTGCCATAATTTCAGTGGAAAGGAAAGTACAATACACAGCTAAAATTTGAATAAATACCTGTAACTCAGAGGGTGTGGGAGGGGAGGTCAGTTCAGAAAAAAATATTATAGCAAATTAGTCTTGCTGGGCACCTATGGCAACATGTGGGTTTTCTGCTTGTTTCTTGTTTCAAGGTCTCCAGCAGACCATACTTACCTAATCTTACTTATGTTAGGTATAGTTTAGGACATGAAAAAGTACTTTTGACAAATACATGTGTATTGCACATTAGCAACCATAAAAGAGATGCAATGGTTTCCATCAATAACCATGATACACGACCCCGTTCAATTCTTGGGAGCAGTAGTCAGCCCACTGACCACACTCAACCCGTGTTCATCTTCTCAGATACCTGTCTGAGAGTGTTAGTGTGTTACAAATTACTGTTATAGGAGACAGACCAACACGAGTGTAAAAACTCTCTCCCCGTAATACACACTAATCATAAATGATACTTAATTTATGATTTATTGACATCAATACAGGAATAACCAGATTTATTCGAGGGATCCATGACACTACCAACCTTTAGCATATAATCAATTGTCAGAGGTCAAATAATAGAATATTTCGTCGATTTTCGTGTGCAACTTGACAGGGGTAATGATTATCCCTGCATAAATTTGTCTAATAAGTGCTTAAGCTGTCCATATATGTACATCTAATATATATAATTTGCTAATGCTGTATTACTTTTAACACCCAATCTTTCTTGGAAACCCTACATTATGGGAATAGCTAAGTCTCCCTCTAAGAAACTGTGTCCTGTTTAGATGCAACTTTTTCTCTTCTGAAAACTTGCTCAGTTTATACAAGGGCTTGATACGTCCTTGTATGGAGTACTGCTCCCACATTTGGGGTGGTTCTAGCTCTATTTCCTTACTTGACAGAGTTAAGTCGAAAGCAATCCGACTTATAAACTGTCCCAGGCTAACTTCCAAACTTGACCCCCTTGCTCTACATATACATATAGTTCTCCTGGAAGAATGCTTTATATTTCCTGTGTTTCAAGATCTCTTGATTCGCCGCAATGTTGGTTCACTTTCCCTTTTCAATAGGTATTACTTTGGCTTTTGCTCCCGAGAGCTGGCTGCTAGTGTGCCCTCAACACTAGTTAGACGACGGAATACTTGACAAGCTGCTGCGTCACATAATTATTGAGTGGCCATCGGCAACTCAAGGGTGTGCCATTTATAACAGCTTTCCCAACACGTCGAAGTTTTGGAACTCTGTTCCTTCTCATGTCTTTCCTAATAACTATGACCTGGCTCATTTCAAGGGGCATGTTTTTCACTTTCTCAAAAATTTGTAAATACTTTCCGTCAGTTTTTCCCCTTTCTCAATTCTCTCTATATTTCAATTAGGGGCCGGCCTTGATGCGGACTTTCGTCCGTGACTGGAGCCTTCAACATAAAAAAAAAATCTTATTTTTTTATTAATGAAATCTGTTTCCAGGATATTGCAGCTTCAATGTATTCTTTTACTAAATATCTTCCAAATCTCGTGCCACACCTTGTAAATAATAATATCTTTCCGATTTCCAATGATTATTTATCATGAATCATACTGAATGTCGTTTTAATATTTAGATTTTGGGTTGAAATCAAATTATTAGATAATCCGAAATTTAATTTGTTTACGAAAGCGGGTAATGTTTGTATACAAACACTGCCTGGTGCCTCCAGATCCTGTTCCAGAAATATCTTCATTTTACAGATCTGTATCGTGATGGCACACAAATTCAGGTCCCTGATATCGAATAAGGTAAGTTGATGGAAATATTTACTTAAAAATATTATTTATCATTAATCAATCTAAAATATACCGACTCCAAAAATTGTATGTGGACAGAGGGAGGGTGATAGCTGTCCCCCCGGGTCAAGTTATTTAACGTTTAGCGTAAAAAAAAAAAAAAAAAAAAAAAGGTTGGCAAAAATTACATCTTGCAGGTGCTATTCTTTTCTCAAGCTAGTGACCAAACTTTGCAAAACATGATCAGCACGGGTATGAAACAAGAGCTTATGATTTATCATGTGCTAGAGAGTGAAAGGTTTTGGTGAGACTTTGTTTATGTGTACCCATACAGTTTTATGGCATAATCTTCCTGCAATAAAGTGTCAGACGAAAGATGTTTTTACTAAAAATTTAAAATAGTTTTTTGTGGAATAAGCGAGGTGCTAATCATAATGTTTTGCACTTTTTTATTTTACATAGGATTAGTAGCTGCACTCTGATCTGATATTAATTCTATTCAGAATGAAATAACTATATTTTGTATCTAGTTGTTATACTTTTGTACTCTGTTAGTGTTATTTTGTACCTGAAATGTATTATAAGAATCGCATTGGAGATCAGTGTACATAGGTATACATTGTGTCATCCTTAGTGAAATTGTAATATATATATTTTGCCAATAAACTCATTAATGTACACTTCTAAACTTAATAATCTCTTTGGTTTGAATAAATCATTTACTAAATGTTAAGACTTCAGGTACTACCATATTAACTGTAAATAAAACCTTTGGTTCTTTTGAGATGAAATATGAATATCACTTGGTTGCTAGTCACCTGCTGTCCAGTCATATGTATTGTCAAATGCTGAGGCATGACCTGCAGCTGATCTTATAACCACTGTGTCCACAACATATTTAAAAACATTGTTGAACCATGGCTGTGTAATATTAAAAAAATACTGAAATAGCTTGAAAAATTGCTAAATATTAGGTGAAAACATTTAAATAAATCCAAAAGTTTAGGTTTCCCCCTGAAAAATGGATATTCAGTACAGTACGGTTGTTTATGAATTTGTAAAACTGAATGTAATGTTTATATTCAAGGCTTTTGATATGGGCAAATACTACTGACTTGGATTCTATATATTTTGACAGTGCTGTGCTATTCAGCCAGTTGCTATGCATGTTGACAGTGACATGCTAATGACATGGCTGCTGTGTATTTTGAAAACCATGGGCTATTGATTTTTTTTTCTATACAAGGAGTACTAGACTAATAAATGTCCATTGTGCAAAAACCAGTGCTTTTGAATAAGCCCCCAAAACAATATTTTATTTCTAGCATGACATGCAAATGATTATTCATATTTATGAACTGTGGAACTACTTAAATATGCATCATTTTCATTGAGTGTTGTTTTATGTGATGTTTTATTGACTACAGTTTTATTGACTACATTTACTTCACAATACAGTATTTAATGCATTATTACTGTAGTTATGGGTTTTATATGAATTTCATTTCTATATATTTTCTGACTTATGAACAGCGTCTAGGAATGTAACCCATTAAGTTGGCAACCTCTTTTATTTAAAACAGGCATGACCTTTTTTCCCTTATATTGGAACTTAATGTAATATAAGTGTAACCTTACCATTCTTAACTTAACCAACACAACCTAACTGAACTAACCTATCTTAACAAAAAGCTAACCAGTGGAAACCTCACCTGATTTTCCTTAGTAATGAGATTTATCTTAATTTTCAATGATAGTTGAAACATACTATGTTAATGTCATCAGGTTCATCTCTGTATGTGGGAGGTATGCATATCGGAATTTGTTCAAGTACAGGAAATTCCTTTATGTGCTCACGAATGCTTTTCAGCAACCGCTACCCAAGCAAGTGCTGTATTAAGGGAGTTGCCTAAGTTTGGAATACCAGACTATACCAGACTGGAGAAGGTAGGAAGTATCATCATGTTGGTTAGGTAAAAGGTATTACTATGTGTTAGTTTTTTCCATTTCACTTTTGTGTTAATGCAATATATGACATTACAGATCATACAGGTCTTAGATGGTTTTCCAATTGGAGGCAGAGGTCTGAAACCATCTAAAATCATTCCCTATATCCAGGTATGTTATTGATGTTTATTTTGCCGTATGTTTATTTTGCCGTTCTTTATGCATAACATATATTGAAATCTGTTGATATGTTTTTCTGTCTGTGAAAACACTTCTTGAAAATAATTGATCCTGGTGTTTCTTCAGCTCAGTTTCCATTATTTGAGGTTAATTTTTTTGTGGGAAGTAAATTTTCTGAACTGTAGTTCCCGCCCATTCTTTTAGCTGGCAAATGGGCATTTTGTGTAAGTTCCTGGGATAGACTGACTGTCCTACTTCCTTTTTTATTCTGATTCTTTTCACCATCATCTTTTAATGAAAACTACCATAAATGTTTTCAAGGTTGATCCTAAGACTGGTTTCCAGCCCGAGTTTCAAGTATCATTAAGGGACCTACAGCAACAGGGTTTTATATCTGCAGATAACTTCTGTGAACAGTAAGTATTATAGATAGTTATTTGTTTGGACAGTTCATTCACAGCTTAATGTTATAGCATTTAATGTAACTTGAATTGAATTATAGCTATAAATATTTGAAGATATAATAAGCTGATTTACGCTTGTACATCATGACAAATAGTCTTGTCGTAAGTACTTATAATCTGCTTTATTTAATAAACTTATTGTTCATAAGAGTTTTCATAAGCATCTCTGAACTAAATGACTCATGCAGTAAAATATTCACTACTTTATTTTTCAGTGAGAGCTCTGTTAGTTTTAGGAAAGGTAAATGTTTTGACTAGAAATACCCTTTATTCATTTTGCAAAATTTATTTTTACATGACAATATTGACCTAAAATATGAACAGTTTCACTTAGGAACAGCTGTAATTCATACAGTAAAACATCGTGTTTGATGTATCTCATATTCGAGACAAATTTTCTAAATTCTTTTTGTCCCTTCTTTTTTGTGAACAGGAAAGGCTTGGTTAGTTGTGGGTCAGCATTAGTAGAGAAATTTGACACAGACCTCACTATTCCAGGTGTTTACCTTGCCCAGGACAAAGCTGATGTAAAACTAAAATTCAAAGGTAATGATATGTATACCTATACATATGTACTCTGTATATATGTAAATAGATTGATTAAAAGAATATACCCACATTTCAGATTGGTGTTTGACAAGCAGAGTTAGTCAGATGTTTGGATTAGTTTTTCAGTCATAGTTGACAGTGTCTTAGTCCACCTTTCACTTTTGGTTCCATACAATATACCATCATATTCAATAATTGTACGTCAAAAAATGTTGGACTTGAGAGCATGAGTGTGTGAAATTGCTATGTTAATAAACCCACTACCTTCACAAAGCTTAACAGATCACAGTGCTTCTCAGATAATTACCATTAACAGTTATGAAGCAATATGCCAAGCAATCCTTTGCAGGAGACAAGAAAGTTTAGGTGCTGGTGGATGCTAATTTGAGCACCTCCTGTGAACCCAAAGTGTATGAAAAAAAAAGACATCCAGTTAGCTATTATATATATCATCAATACTGGTGTTTGGTTTTATCTCATTATGTGCGTGATTAAAGTGGGGGTAAATTTATATCAACCCCTCTAATGTATTCTTATTTAAAAGAGATGATAGAAGACTTTTTTAATATTGTTATGGAGTAAGATGCTTATCAACTTTTCTTTTATTCTCCATTTCCTTCTTAGACTTGAAAGTATATTTATGTTACTTGAATTCTGTTTTGTAATATCCAGTCCATCCAGTTACTATAGAAAATTTCTATTTTGTAATCAAGTTGTTTTTGATGGTCACCTTATTATTTTTTCTGTCCTTATGGTTATTTTACTAGTTAAATCCTTCTTGCAAGGAAAAAAAAAAAATTAAACAACTTTCCAATAAGTTTTAAGCCTTATGATAGTTTGTTTTTTCTTAGCTTAAATTTGAGAAATTGTTTCACCCTACTAGCCTTTCCACAGCTCTTCCCTTGTTCATAGTAAGTGGACACAACCTCTAAGATTAGTTGATGGGATCGTATGGTGGTTTTGAGGTGGGAACTATAGAACTTTGTATGCTTTTTCAATACAGTCCCAAGATTATTAGTATCATTTTGGGTGACTTAGCTTTTTCCAAATGGTGGAAAATGTCATCTTAATGCTGCTCTGAGGTTGACATTTGGGTAAGCCTGGTAGGCACCATCTCTAAAAGTACCAAAAAAGGCTCTCGTGAGGTTCATAGTTTATTCTTTTATCTTCAGTAAACTGCAACCAACTTGTATCAGAGGTGGTGAAGATAACTACACACAAACCTGACTCTTTCTGGCAATGCAGTGCATTAGTAAACCTCCTACCACAACAGCGAGTTGTTGTGGAGTATAGGTGAGTGATACTAATTTATAAGGGGTAATATTAGATAAAACTGGAACTAGCTTGGGACTTGCATTAACAGAATTTGAGATTTCTCTAACAAATTTTAAGAATTACACCAAAATGAACTCTGGAAAATATGATTGTCTCTCTACTGAGGTTTTGCATAGTCTAAGTTCTTTCAGTGAAGATATTGTCAGTCACTGTATTTAAACACAGAGTTCTTTGAAGGACGCTAAGAAATATTAAAAGTAGAAAAAAATGGAAATAACTTTGGTTTTAAGAATGCTGATAGTATGTGGCTGACTTCATAAACTTAACTGCATGTGACATGAAATATGTAAATGTTCGGTAGGAGGAATGAGAGTACTGTATGATTTGTATTTCCTATGAGATGATAGAAAAATGTAAACTTTAAGTAAGACAAATTGGAGTACTGGGAACAAGTCTTTCGTTTGATGATCTATAATTTCAAAGTTGTACAAATCAGTATTGTTAAAAGGTCAAATTATATGAAATGCTTTGTAAGATCTGCATGGAGATTGAGAGAAATTATAAGCTTTTAGATGTTTGATGGTGTCTGAAAGCAAGATGTGTGTTCATGATATTAATATGTGTAGAAAGAATTATATTTTCATTAGGTTTTCTAGTGTAAGAATATTGGGTGAAATAAGGAATTTGTATGAAAGGAATATAAAGATGAATTAAAGGTATTTACATAAGTTGAAACAGTAAGACTAGGTTTAAAAACTCTTAATTTAGTTCAAAGGGACAGAGTTAAATTTGCTTGAAATTGAGTGATGTCTTTTAGTGCAGATGATTATGTGAATATATGCAGTAACTGTTGGTTAACAGAGATTTTGCAAGTGACTTACAGCTTTAAGTACATGAGGTATTCTGTTTGATGGAAGCTAAAATCTATATTTGGATTGTAAACTTAGGTCATAGTGGATTAGTAGAATTAGAAATCTATTGATAGAAATACCTAGCATGTAGTCAAAAAAGATGCTTGATACATAGCCTTGGAGAAGTTGATAAGTCAGACCTTTTTTGACTCAACTCTGTCAGGTAAGGATGCAGAGCTAGAACCAACCTGCTTGTGACAGCAGTACTCCATTCAAGGACAGTTCAAGCCTTTGTATAGATGGAGCAAGTGTTCGGAAGAAAAGAAATTTTGATGTTTAAAAAGGGCCCCCAGTTTCTTAGAGGCAGACTTAACTGTTCTATAATGTGTGGTTCATTCAGGCAGTAGATTGGATTACAGATGTGTCAAAGGATAGAAGAAAGTTGTGAGAAGTTTTCAATAGAGAAAAGGGCAGAAACTGGGTCTTAGAGACATTAAACTTAAACAGATTTTGTTTACCTCACTGATATATCTTGTCTGAGTTAACTGAGGTAGTTGTGTCAAGACAGGATGCAGATTGCGTGAGAGAAGAAGGAACAGATTTAAGGGATGTGGTAGAATTAATTGTAGAGTTGTTAGCATATGAGTGTAATTGGTTATTTCTAGACGAAAGGAAATCATCGATAAAAAGGAGAAAAGTAATGCGGCAGTTGTACAAACAAACTCTGGTGATGTAGCAGAGTTTTGTGTATAATTTTTGCCAAATGCTAACCACTAGCATTCAAGTCATTTATGGCAGTGGTAGGCTCCACTGTAGTTAGTTTTGTGGATAAGCTCATATAAACTGCAGGACAAAAATTAAAACTAGATTATGTGAATTTGTGAATATGAGTGTCCTCAGCATGCCTTACTTGGCCTTAGAAATGAGTTTCTTATTCTCAAAATCTATTTTCTTCAGTCCTATTAATTGCACTGATTTCAGATTTGTATGGTTTATTTAGACATTGTTTTCTTAATTGTAATTGTTTTTATTTTTACAGCTCACCTAATATAGCCAAACCATTTCATGTTGGTCATCTTCGCTCAACCATCATTGGAAACTTCATCGCTAACCTTCATGCAGCCCTTGGACATAATGTGACTCGCATCAACTATTTAGGAGACTGGGGTACACAATTTGGGATCTTGAAATATGGGTGAGGTTAATGGAATTTTGACTTGTGAGAACTATTGATTATTAATCAATTTTCAGAATTAATGAGCTATCTTCATAGTTTTGCAGGGATTCACATGACACATTACAATTTTTAATATATCACACTAATAATTATAGTCAGTAAGGGATATATTAAGATGTTTCATTTTGGTACTACCTTTCAAACTGTCATGGCATATCCCCAAAACCTTTTATCTGAATACTTTGTGTTCATGTTTTCTATATGAGGAACACAGTGGGCAGATGGATAGAGTCTTTGATTGCTCAGCTCATGGTTCTGGGTCTTCCTTATGTTTATTCAGTTAGTTGCAGACCTGTAACAGACCTGTGCGAGTCATAAATTAGAGTTGTTCATTGTAAATGTGGTTCTGTGTACTTCATTTCTTATTTACTGTATGCCAGGATACTTGTGTGATCCCTTGAACATATTTCTCACAAGCACAATTGCTTTTTATTTATAGATTGGGAAATTATGTATTTCATGTAGTAATTAAAAATTTCTTTATCATCTTCATTTGCAGATATGATGCAAAATGCATGACAGAAAAGGATTTACAGGAAGATGCCATAAAAAAACTTTATGAAGTGTATGTATGGGCTAATCAGGAAGCAGAATCAGATCCTGCTGTAAGCCATACTGCTCGAGATATATTTAATAAGATGGAACAAGGCGATGAAAGTGAACTAAAAACTTGGGAGTTATTCAGAAATGTATCAATAAAAGATTTTAAAAGTGTTTATGCACGTCTCAATATAAACTTTGATGAATACCATGGTGAAAGTATGTATAGTGCTCAGAAATGTCAGGAGGTTTTGAAGTTGATGGAGCAACAAGGTCTTTTAAGAACTTTAGATGATGGAAGAAAAGTTTATGACTTAAATAGAAAACAAAGGGTAACTCTTGTTAAAAGTGATGGATCTAGTATGTACCTCTCAAGAGATATAGCTGGGGCCATAGATAGACAAAAAAAGTATGAATTTACTAAAATGTACTATGTGGTTGATAATTCACAATCAGATCATTTCGTTGCTTTATTCAATATAATTAAGAGTTTAGGTTTTGAATGGGCTGATAATATGAGACATATCAAATTTGGGCGAATTCAGGGAATGAGCACACGTAAGGGAACAGCAGTACTCTTACAGGACGTTCTGAATGAAGCACAAGAAATCATGATACAGAAGCAGCAGGAGACAGATAGTAAGTATGTAAATTGAAGTTAATATCATTTGTACATTTAAAGCCTTAGATTCTCCCAGTAAAGAAGAGATGAGTTCCAGAGTCTCTTCGTCACAGGGATGAAAAAGTCTTTTTCTCTTAACTTTTCATCACATGCCTTTTCTATCTCTAATCTTGCAATCTATTTGAATATTATCATTAAGTTCATTTTCAGTTTATGGGATGGATCAGGTACATACAGGCTTAGGTAAATCATGCACATCCTCAGTGCATGACCACTGTGTTGAAATGAAACCTGGATAGTTACATAAGTGCTTTGTACTTTTTCCAGTCAGCATTCTAAGTTGATTTGTAAAGTGAGGCCAGATCCTTCATTGACACAAACTTCATGAACAAAATGCTTCAATTGCACCTGATCCCTTAGTCATTCCTCATATATCTTCTGACTCTTAAGCCTTAACAGTGAGAGTTGTTCAGGGACAGAACTTGCATTTTCTAAATGCATACACATTAATTTTCAGGAAACTTTTCCACTGACCAGCAGTTCAAAAATCTTGTTTACAGATTCTCTTTCCTTCCAAAATATATCTTGTGTCCAATATATGAAGAATTTATTAAGCTTCATAACATGTCAGATCAGCCGTATACCGTGCCATGTGTGCTAGTAGGTATTACCAGACTCCACCTGCATGAGGTTACACTGTGAGTGTGAAATCATCTTCGGTGAGGTTGTATCACTGTCATTGGATCTGAAGAGGTAAGGACCTCATCTAAGAACATTTCTCTCCAAAATAGTCCATCATTTCCCAGCTATATATTGTAGCATTAGAGCTGCAAGAACCCTATGAGAGAGGTCCTGGGGATATGCTATTCATAAAAAATTTATAAATCACACCTACAAAATTGACAATTACACTGTTTTGCCATGGTAGGATTAAAGCAGGGACTTTAGGAGGGGATGAGAATGCATGACTATCTTCCCATACACTATAAGGTCCTTTTTGCATGGTTTTACTGTACACACATATTTCCAGGAAAGCATCCTTGTACAAAGTATGGGAAAGTTGTGGCTACTTTTTTTTTCAGTTCTACTGGTGAAGCAGAGTTGTTGAGAATCTACTTCAAAATTGGGGAACTTTCTTAAAGTGGGAAGTATTTGACAGAAAATCTGAATCCTTTGTTTACTACCATTATCATACAGTTGGAATAATTACCATTCACTTGAAGTCAGTGTAACAAAAACCTTTGAATCTCAGCAACAAGAAATACTGTACGACTAAATGGAACTGAAACAGCAGAGAGATTAGCAGTATCCTGTGTCTTAATTGGAGATATGAAGCAGCGACGACAAAGAGATTATGTCTTTTCTTGGGACAAAACTTTGCAGGTAAGAATTCATAAATTCATAGTGCATTAGGGTTTCCTGAAACACAGAGAAAGTGCTGTAATAGATTTTCAAGTGTGTTACAAGTTTCTTTAATCATTTTAAAGAATGCACAGATACATTTTAGATGTTTTTATTATATAGAAATTAGGTGGATGCTTTCTGTGCAGGGTACATGACTATTGATAGAAATCTTCAGCTTATGCTTCTACTGTTTTCTTGGGTTTTGAATATGAAATAGAAGATAACTCTTATGTCTCATGTCAGCAATATTTCCATAGATGAAAAAGTTTGAGGAAGCAGTTGATCTTTCTAATGCATGTCTACATTATTGTTACTGGAGGTTGTATTTCTAGAAAAAGCTGGTATAGTGAATTTCATATAAACAAAGATAGCATTCCTTGGTAAAAGGGGGCAGTTTTGTCTTCAGGCAATGCCAAAGTCTCTCTTTTGTATTGTATGAAATTTTCATGCATGCAGTAATTGCAGTTTAACCCTTACAGGACTCAGCCAGGAAATCTAAATGGGGTGCCCATGATGGAAGTTTTTGAAAAATTAAAAAAATATTTTAGTTTTATAAGTTCAATAAAAAAAGGAAAATAACCTTATTTGTTGCTGTACAGACACATAAACTTGGTTAGAAACCAAGGTCATTGCTCACTTGGCTGATTGCTGTTTTACTGACACTTCCAGTCACTCACTCATTTGTTTGTTTTTTATGTATTATGTCACAAACATCACACCTATAGAGACTTTATTGCATGGTATATAATGAAAATAATAATATATGATAATTTATTAATTTAGTATGTGTTACAAGCACTATAGTAATCACAAATACTATGCTATGGTTATTTATGTTATTTTCATAATTTTTGGATACCTACACTAATATATTATTTATATTTATATGTGGTATACCAGGGTCAACTTGCTGTCAATGGACTAAACCAGGGCATGTGAAACGTCTGGGGTAAACCACCGAAAGGTCTGTGGGGCCTGGATGTGGAAAGGGAGCTGTAGTTTCAGTGCATTACACATGACAGCTAGAGTCTGAGTGTGAGCGAATGTGGCCATTTCATCTGTCTCCTGGCGCTAC